>JANHGD010010504.1:71605-83786 GCA_027560375.1 Imantodes cenchoa
AACATTGTTTATATACATAAGATGGGTACTGATAAGAGGGAACATTAGGACAGGGACGGTAGGCATGCTGGTGCACTATGTTCAATCTTAATATAGATGGCCTCTTTGACCCCTCTTTCTAACCAGTGGTACTCTCTGTCCAGAATGTAGACTTTGCTGTCTTCAAAAGAGTAAGCTTTGTCTTTCAAATACCGATGGACTGTTGAATCTTGTCCTGGTGGGATTGTTCTCCTGTGTTGTGCCTTGCATTTGTGAAGTGGTTGTTTTGTTTCTCCAATATACAGATATGCATATGTTTCACTGCATTGTACTGCATATATCACATTACTGAGTTTGTGTCTAGATGCTTTATTCTTGAGGTAGACAAGCTTCTGCGTTAGTTTATTCTGGGGTTTAAAGTATTTATCTATGTTGTGTTGGTTGAAAATCTTCCTTAGGTTTTCAGATATGCACACAGAAGCTCTGTTCAGAATCTCTCTGACTCCAATAAAACTTTTGGGATTGTCCTATGTTTGGTACTCACAGATGAGATATTAGTCTTCCCAAACTTCCCGCATAAATTTTTCTTATCTATAGTTTTCTATTTTAAAAAACCTAGCATGACCTTCAAAGTGAAGCATTATGCCAAAATAACTGGAATCTGTTGAACATGTCTGCACATCAATTCTGCATGATCAAGATTCAATTGTTCCTCGTGCTATTATTTTGTCATTCCAAATTTTCTTCGTACTCAGTTACAACATCAAAATCTTTTGCATGGTGTAATTATGTTCAATTTTCAATGTAAAAAGTTAAATTAGCTCTCAGGTTACATTTCAGAAAGCAGTCCATTCTTAGAAGTTCCTCAACTGTATCGTAGGCAATTAAAATTTCTAAGAGAGACTCCAGATAATTTTCTTAAACAGGATGAAGTCTCAGAAGTAGCTAAAAGTAATTTCCTTTGTGGAAGGCCCCATATTATGTTGTATGAATAATGCATTGTTTGATTTAAGCCACCTGAGAAACCAAAGCACGTTGATATGGAATGGCTTCACACAGCAAAAAGGTACTTTACAAAGATCTTCACCTTGTTTTCACACTGCTTATTTCATGGGATTGGCAAGGCGACTATGAGAAAGCTTGAAATGGAACAGAGAAAACAATTTTGGATTCTGTTTCTTGCAACACAACTTCTAGCCTATTAGTATCTGGCAAATTAATCTCATCTCATCTTTTGGGAAATAAAGAGATAGATGGATAGATGATAAGAGTTCCTGTAGATGGTGTTGCTCATTTCTTATCAAAGTTCTTAAAACAGCCTGCAAAAAACACTATGTATAATCCAACCAAAGCATTTTGAAAGCCATCTATTTCAATGGGGGAATATAGAACATAAAATGTATAATCTTATTGAAGTTAGTAACACTTGAGAATTAGGAATTTTGGTGGACCACATTTCTTTGTTTGAACTCTTCTCTCTAAAAAAAACCTTACAAAATTAATAACACTAATCAATGTATTAAATCATCTAAAATACTTTTAAAATGGAATGAAAGCTAACTGCAAGCATTTAAAAGTGGGTATTAGTAGGAAGAATACATTAAAACTCTACTATTTTCCGAAAGCCAATCTATAAAAAGAAATTTTTTATAGTCATGGTTTTATTTATCAGCTATTTTCTAGGTCTTCAGAAGGTTTAAAATCCCATGGCAATATAACATAGAATTTAGGAATATGTTTAGGAGGAAACATAAACAATACAAAAAAAAACCCAACAAAAACAACAACCCCAGCCAATTAAGTAAAGTCAATTTGTTATCCTTAATACCCAAATGTCCTACAGAATAACCAGATCTTCAGAACTTTAAGAATTAAAAACTAGAATGTAAAGAAAATCCATTCCTCGGGAGGCAAGTTGTTGCTCTCTATGCAATTGAAGTAACATGCAATTCATGAAAGTTTATGTCTTTTTATGACACTGACACGTTTATGTACACTGAGAACATATGCACCAAAGACAAATTCCTTGTGTGTCCAATCACACTTGGCCAATAAAGAATTCTATTCTATTCTATTCTATTCTATTCTATTCTATTCTATTCTATTCTTAATAAAATTTATTGGTCAGAAAAGATGCTGCAAGACTCCTGCTGTGAAAATGAGGAAAGATTTATCAATTCAGAAAAAAGTTCCAACTTAAAGAGGTATACTAAAGGACACCAAAAAAACAGTAATTGATTCAAAGAAGAACAAGAGGGAAGACACACACTGAAATCCTGTTTAGTAGAGGGGTCAATATCCAAAATATTTGAAAAGATATTTCACATGCTACCAAAAAACGGTTAGGATCATCTAACACTGATTAGACCCATACCTGGAAAGGGAGCTATTAGATATTCAAGCAGGTCTTAGAAGAGCAAGAAAAACATTTTTGCTGATGCATGCTGGATTATTGAGAAAATCAAAGAGCACCAAAAAAAACCCAATATATGCTTCACTGATTATTGAAAGGTCTTCATTGTGTTGATCGTGTCAAGCTGAAAAATGTCCTTAGGAAAATGTAAATCTCAGAATAGCCTTGTGAGAAACCTATACTCAGGACATGAAGCTGCAACCTGGATGGAACATGAACAAATACAGTAAAGAGTATTGATGTTTTTGAACTTTGTTGAAGAAGACTTGAGAATACTATGGATAGCCAAGAAAGCAAACATATGATTTTTAAAACAAATCAACATCTTGCACGCAAAGCACAAATGACTAGGCTTTTATTACCATTGTTTGGACACATTATGCAATGACCTAGCCCCCTTGAGACATCCATAATACTGGGAAATATGCAAATAAAGAGAAGAGGATGAGCAGCAGCAATGTGGATAGACTCAATCATAGTAGTAATAGGCACACCATCTGCTGAAGGGTCAGACTGAGGACAAATCATTCTAGAGAAAGTTTAACTATGTGATCACTAAGAGTTGCCACTGACTTGATGGCATAGATTCAATCAGGTAGAACCATGCCAACTTGAGTACATGATTAATAAATGCAATGCAGTACTGATGTTACATGTTTATTTGTGCTCTAAAAATATTAGCAACCCCTCTGACAACTTCTGCGAGTAGCCTTTATAGCACCACAAAATGCTTGAACATCTGCTAAAATGGATGATAAAATTGTCTCTGGTCATATATTAACAGGTGCTGTAAAAGAACTCCGTGATCAATCAAAGTTCCCTCTAGGAATGACTGCTTATATTGTCAGGACCTGCTGTGTAGCAGCAGTGCAAAATGGGAGTAAAAAAAAAAGTAGATGAAGTGGAGTGTGGTAGGGTTAAGAAAAGTAGGAGGGATGTTGTGTTGCTCCTAATAACAGGGAACAGCAATCTTGATTGCTGAGCAGGAAATTTATAGTAATTCTCAATCCTATGAGTGATTTTAGATATAACAATGGTTTAAACTAAGAATTGGCTGAAAGAACATTCTGTTGAATTCTGTGAAGTATGCATGCAATTCATGGTGTGTGACTCATCCACTTTGCATACATTCTGAAAAATGCATGTAAAAATGAAGGTGGTACAAAATGTTCTGAAAATATTCAGGAAACAAAATAAACAAATCATATTTTTGTTAAAGACCAAAGAAAGGAAGATCCTGTCTTGGAAAACCCACAATTCAAACATAACCCCTTTTTGTCTTTTTTGAATATAGTACATCGTTTATTTATAAGGCTGATGTACTACCAAATAACCTTCTATTGTTCTGTCCTCAAAACAACCTGAAAGGAAATGTCCCATAGAAAGTGTGCCAAAAGCCACACAATAAAACTTCACATTTCCTCATCAAATCTCCTCTGCTTTTGACCTATTGCCTTCTTCCTTTTACAGTAGTCAGCTGTTTTGATAACTAGAATGTTGAATCCTAGTTATTTCCTTTCTAAACAAAATTTGCCCAGTAACTAAAGCCATTATTTACCTAGCCAGAAAAATATAGAATTCAATGATCAGTTGTTAAAAATATATATGTTTTTTTCCTCCATTCATCAACCTGCACCTTTTTGACATCACCATGGGTGGTTCTTCCTTTATTTATCTTCCTTGTCCACCTACTCCAGCCTTGATGAAACATTAACATGTGAGAAAATTACTGGACTGAAAATTGCAATCTCTTTGGACAATTGAACCTTTTATTTTGTTACATAATTGTGATATTTCAAGAGAGGCCTTATAGAGTTTTATTGGCACAATATTTTTATAAGATCCCAAAATACCCATTTCGATTCTCGGATGACTCTTTGGAAAGAACACTCAGGACAAAAGAATCCTTACAGCATGGTAAGTGAAAGTGTGTTTAGCACGGAAGGAGATTATTTCAGGGATCTCAAATAGTACCACACTCAAGTTGGCATGTTAGTTAATTTCTATAACTTTCCATGAGTCATTATGCTCATGGTTTAGACTATGGCTACATTATAATACATCTTTGGATTATCTAGGAAAAGATGAAATATTTTATTTTTTCCATTTAACAATGTATACATCCAAACTCATAGCATTCCATTTTATTCAATGCTTGTGATGTACTATAAGTTTGATCATATGCATGTTCATCTGTTATGTACTGACACTGTACATGGTTTCACCCAGGTCCAGCGTTTGAGCGGGAGGATGCTCAAATACTATTGGTTAAAGCATCTGACAGCTCCCTATAAAAGGGGTAGCTATCAGACTGCAAGTTGCTGGTTGTACAGAGAAGTTGCCTAGTAAAGAAGTGTTTCTTGAGTCTGTCTCCTGTCATTATTCCCACAACTCAACAGTGGCAACGAGGGCTTGGGAGTTGGAAAACGAAGACAATCAGACATTTTGTAGGCATTGCAACCAGCCAGGTGGGTTTAGGAAGACACAGACAATGCGCCGAGCATGTCTGCCTTCCATCCACTAGTGCCATTCAACCCGGTGAAGGAAAAGTGGGAGATCTATATGACACTGTTTGATTGCTTCCTAGAACCTAATGATTTGTTGGGTCTGGCAGACAATTGAAAAAGAGCACTTTTTTTAAAGTCACTGTGGCCACGATCTGTTCGACACAGTGGAGGTACTGTCAGACCCAACCCCAGTACAATCCATACCATGGCAGGTCCTTCAAAACCCACTATTCTCCCACTCTGTCAAAAGTTGTCCAGCACTATGAATTCCTGCAATGGATGCAGCAGGAAGGCGAGACAATAAATCAATATATTGCTGCCCTCCATAAAGCCACTGGTCACTGTGAATTCAAGGACCTGAATGACATTTTGGATTTCTGGCCATATGTCTAGCCATCTCAGTCAAGGTGATGAATCCAGAGACTGCAAGATCAATAAGTAAAACAGGAGCGTCCAATGAAATGTTAGTCAGCAAGTTGGGCAGAAGACACCTGCTCAGGGCATCTGCATTGCCCATATCCTTCCTGGGCCAGTGCATCAGCTGATAGGAGTAGGCAGAAGGATGATGGCCATCTGGTAAAACAAGGGGACAAGGCAACCACTGTTCCAGAGTGTAATGGAACACCTTTTGCAGAACATTCCTGGGGTCATGCTGCATTTCGACGATGTGCTAGTCTTAGTCTGTAACTCGGAACAGCTCCGCTCCCAAGTCATAATGGTCCTGTCAAAACTGCACGTGGCAGGGCTTAAAGCCAAGCACAGCAAATGCTTGCTGGGGGTGTCAGAAGTTGAGTTTTTGGGCTACTGCATAGATGGCAATGGCATACACCCCACAGAAAGCAAGCTCAGGGCCATTCACAAAGCACCCACCCCAAGGAATCAAAGCAAACTCCAAGCCTTCCTTGGTCTCCTTAATTTTTATAGCCTTTTCTTTTGAATTGCCGATCCCTTGCACAGACTCCTGGCAAAGAATGCCCTGTGGGTTTGGGGACTTAGGAAAGTCCTTTGGGCCATCAAATAACTTTTCACTACAGACAGCTTCCTTATCCAATACAACACCACTCTGCCCCTAGTCCTTGTGTGCAACACTTCCCCTTTTGACGTCGGGGCAGTATTGAGCCACAGACTCCCAAATGGAATAAAGGCCCCGGTAGCGTACTACTCAAGCACCCTGTCCAGTGCTGAGAGAAACTACAGCCAGCTGGACAGGGAGGCGCTGGCTGCCATTGCTGGGGTCAAGAAGTTCCATGAGTACCTTTTGGGGAGGGATTTTGAGTTGGTGACTGACTACAAGCCATTGTTGGGAATGTTCACTGGATCCCAAATGCCCCACCTACCTGCGTGATTACGTATGCCACATGGATTCCTCCATCAAGGAGGGGAGGGCTGTTATGTACTGATAGGGTACATGGTTTCACCCAGGTCCAGCGTTTGAGCAGGAGAATGCTCAAATGCTATTGGTTAAAGCATCTGACAGCTCCCTATAAAAGGGTAGCTGTCAGAATGCAGGTTGCTAGTTGTACAGAGAAGTTGCCTAGTAAAGAAGTGTTCCTTGGGTTTGTCTTCTGTTGTTATCCCCACAACTCAACATCATCCATCGATTCCAGCTTTTTAAAAGAAGCATTTTCATATTTTATATCAGCTTATGTGTTCAAGAATCAACACTGACTTACGGGTGAAGTAGGTTTTTTTCAGATGATTGATACTTCAGAGTTCACACTTACAGTTATTGATACAGAGCCTATTGAGCAGATTGAGAAAAACTTAATTTGGATAAAAAATCCGAGGGGTGAATTAAAATACATTGCATGTGACAAAAAGGAACTTCCTTCAGTATATACTTTCTGTTTAGAGAGTTGAAATTGGTGGATGGTCAACCAAACAAAGAATTTTTAAAAATAGAAATGCTTTAATAGTTCTAGCAGAAGTGTTTTCATTGTCTTAGTAAAGTTTAAAATGTCTGAATGATCGCCAACAATGATATAAGAAGAGAGTCAAAATGAAGTTTAGTTATCTTTAAAGTGTTAAAGTAGCAATTGAATGACTTCGCTGCGGTGCAGAATTAAATCACAAGCTATCTAAGTGCAGAAATGTTGCTTTTCAGTTGAAATTTCTTATAAGTATATAAAGAAAGAAAGTGCATTTAATTTTGAGCACAATTCACTTTCAGGAGGAGGCGTTTGAAATTTTGGGAACATGCCACGGAGGCTGTTCAGAATGTCTTCCATGGCAGGTATGGTCACAACCATCAAAAGAACATGGGGTTTTCTGCCACTATCTTGAGCTTCCCAGAGTACTTCCAGTTTATCTTTTAAAAAGCACCCATCTACCATTTTTAAGAATGCCTTGGGTGACTGCAAGCAAATTGATGTGAATAATGATTGACATTGGCTGGATGCTGGTTGGAGCAAAGTCAATTTATGCATATCTGCTTCAATATATTTTTAATCACTAAAAATCATTTTGTAGGCTTTGTCCCCATTTACTCATAAGAGCTTTTAAATATAATTAGGTTGGCAGCATCTAGGAAATCCTTGGAAGATACTTTTTTGTCAACTGATTCAACTGATACTTATTAATAGATCACAAGCATCTGTCTTCCAATTTATAAATTAGTCACAGTACTAATCATTAAGGCTCTAGAATGGAGAAATAATCTTTTAAAAACCTTTTTCCAAAATGTAGTAACGTGTACACTTATCAAGTGATGGTAAACCTATAAACCTACTTTGTGTTCATTGCCTCCTAATAGTTTAGTAACACATCTTGCAAAACATACTGAACAATTCTTAGAATTAAATCTGAAGTGGCATTTTCTCTTAATAGTTTCTTGAATTGGCATAGTAACTGTTCGTTTCTGCCATAATTTTTTCTAGCTTACTGTATGTGGGTATATGGGTAGGATAAAGGGGTTTTTGACTGTTTCCTTTGTGGGTTTGTTTCTGATTTCATGTTTTAGTTGAAAATCACCCAAACATTTTAAGAGGCAATGGCTGTAGTAGTGATACTCACAGAAACTACTTCTAGGTTGCTTCTTCTAGGAAATTTCCTAACAATGAGGACAATTAACCAATGGAACAGCTTGCCTTCAGACATTGTACATGCTTCGTCACTGGCTTCATCATTTTTAAGAAGAGATTGGATAGTCACTTGTCTGAAATGGTATAGGGTCTCCTGCTTGAGAGTCTCCTGCTTGGACTAGAAGACCTCCAAGGTTCCTTCCAGCTTTATTCTGATTCTGATTAGATCAAATGAACTGGGAGAAGTGCTGTAGTTCCGTTCTCTCTATATACACTTATAAAGAGATGCTAAAAGCATAATGAAACAAGAAAGGGCTTCATATTGCCATGCTGAGTTGGGTATTAATTTTATTATTTGGCATGCTTTTATGAGCTACACTGGAAGTTCTGCTAAAAAATAATATGCAAATAATTAAACTGTTTCTTGTTTAGCACTTTCTGGCAATAAGCAGACAACTAACAATGATTAGCAGCCTGAAATGAATCAAGATTTTGGAACCTAAGCCATGGTTAGGATGGAACAGAACATCAGGCCAGAAGATTGGACCACAGAACAAGTTGAAGGCCATAAACAAAGAAAAACCAAGAACTGGAACATACCAGAGATCAGAAAGAGTTCATTGCTCAAACAAGGGTTAGACAGAACAGGAAGCTCCTGAAACTTCTTCCAGTTCAAACAGAAAGGCTGTTTTATCCATAAGACTATGCATGCAATGTGGTTGGGTACTTTATTTCTGAATCAGTGTTTCTTAATCTTGGCAACTTTAAGCTGCAATGGTTAGCTGGCGAATTCTGAGAGTTGAAGTCCAGACAGCTTAAAAATTGCTGAAGCTGAGAAATACTGTTCTCGATTATCATTGTGTTGTTTTTCACTGTTGCTGTTACTCTGTTGCTGGTAAATAATGGCAGATGTAACTCACACAGGGAAGTCTTTGAACACATTCTAGGCATGGTGCTTATTATTAATCTCTATGGAAATCTCAATCTGTTTAAACAAACCTCCTTGCATTGCAAAACACTGATATTTTAGCTTGCGAAGAATGATTGTGTTTGTAATAAGAGAAATTGCCAAAGTCATGAATTGTGGCAAAAGTGGAGCTTACAGGCATTCCACAAACTTCCCTGAAAGCCCTTTTTTCTTTCAGGTGCTTCAGCAGTAGGCCCTCAAGGGCTTAAAGAGCCAAGGTGGCAGAGTGGTTAGCACTGATTCTGTAAACCGCTTAGAGGGGGCTGTAAAGCACTATGAAGCAGTATATAAGTCTAAGTGCTATTACTATTGCTATTGCTGTTACTAAATAGCTATACACATTTATTGCCTCCATTACCACCAAATTGAATGTACTTATGTCTGCATATCTGATGCAAATTTTAAAAATAATAAACAGGAATAGTGTACCTACCCAGAGTGGAAAAACTTATGATATTTGCACCTATTCAGTGAACAATTCCGCTTCAAATAAATGATTGCCCTCTTTTTTTTAATGCTATTTCAAGAGCCATGGTGGCACTGTGGTTAGAGTGCAGTACTGCAGCTACTTCTGCTGCCTGCCGGTTGCTTGCAATTTTGAAGTTCAAATCTCCCCAGGCTCAAGGTTGACTCAACCTTCCATCCTTCCAAGATGGTAAAACGAGGACCCAAATTGTTGGGGGCAATATGCTGACTCTGTAAACCACTTAGAGATGACTGTACCTGTATTATATACCTGTAAAGAGGTATATAAGTCGAAGTCCTATTGGTAGTGCTAGTGCTAATGCTGAATGAACCATCTTAAAATAGAACATTTTATCAACAAATGTTTTATATCTTGTTTCCCAAAATTCCCTGCTCAAATCTCTCTTTTTAAAAAAAAGTAAAATCAAGGAAAACAGTTTCAGATTTTTAAAAAAATAGAATTGGCCCCAGTACACATTTACAAAAACATACAAGTATTTGTTGGATCCTGGTCATTCTTATTTAATTATACTCCATATTGTTATTCTTCAAATATTCAAAAAGATGCTTCCAAAAATATTCCCCAAAACATGTATTGTTTTACCAACAAACTTATTTGTCTGCTTCCATTTTTCTTGACTCACAGACTTAGATGTTTTTTAAAAAATTATTAACTTAATATTTTTATTTCTGCACATTTGGAATTTATCAATAGAGTTTATAAAATATAGAGATAAATAAATGCCTGATCTGGTTTACATCACTGATTCCATCTATGTATAGTGTTTACAGTATTTGACAACAACAACTTTGAATGTTTTGTTCATATGCCATCTATCACTGACGGGCTGCGGTATCTCCTGATCCATTCCAGATGGAGATGCTGCTGAAACTCCATGCAGATCTTGTGCATATGCAGAGTTAAAGGGATGGAAACGTGAGAAAGTCCTGCTATGCTACAAAATGCATTCTCAGATATAATGAATTATGTGTCATATGCAACCTACAGATCTGCTGCTTCAAAGCATGAACATGGCCAAGTTAATCATTAATCACGTTTATAACAAAACACATGTAACCAATAGAAACAAAGATGTGACGGTTGATACTCAAGTACCAGTATGAATTTAAAAATGTATGCAAAACTTTCTAGAGCAATTCTCCAATGCTATCTTTAATAAATGATATTGCCACATGATCCTGCAATCCTGTAATTAGTTACCTAGAAGTGAGTCCTACTGAACTAAATATATTTCTCAGATGCTTTTGTTTACTGAAGTTTTTCTTAAATTCAGTCCTGATTGGATATTGTTTCTCAGGCAGTGAATCACCTTGACTTTCTACTGTGGTGTGTGTGTGTATGCGTTTGTGTGTGAGAGAGAGAGATAAAAAGATTCTATCTGTATTTACTGTGCCTGTATAAAAGATAAAGTAATAAATGAGTTTTTATTCTGCATTGTATCCAGTCTCTTAGAGATGTCCCAGATTACCATTTAAACTGCACTGCAAAAGTGACCCATTTATATAAAATGAATGGACAGTTCTGACCATGCAAAACTATTAATTTTTTAAAAAAATCTGTATTAGTAGCATCACTCCAGAGCAGTTTGAAACCTACTATAATCACAGTACAGCATTTCTTAAAACATACACACATATAGACACACACAAGCAATTAGGTTCATTTTAAAAATTCATGTGCAGGATGAAATTTTTGAAACATTAATATACAAAGTATATTAATGTACAAAGGCCTAGGAAAATAAAAAACCTCTTTGCCTGACATTGGAAAGATAATAACATAGATACCAAGATACCAGGCAAATCTCCCAAGGAGATCCAGGTGAGATTATTAAGTAAATATTTATTACAGATCAGGATGGGAAAGCATTCAGAATTGCATTCAAGAGGATGACCTTAGTAGATGGACAACAATAGATGGAAGAGCTATCCCTTTAAATACCACGATCTGAAACCACTAGAAATGTTAGGGTTTTTTTAACTATAAAAAAGATCAAGCTGGGAAAATCATGTATATTGGCTTATTATGAAACTGGTGTTTTTAGTTCATCTTCAAGTTCATATATAATGAAGTAGAGAAATCTGGATTGCTGATCTGAGGCTATAGCTAATATATCAATATCTTTTCCAAGTTATTTTGATATCTGCATTTTCTTTCTCAAAAAGTTGTTCCATTTGCAGGATCATCTAACATGCAGACAATTCTTCATCATCACCACATCTCCTGAAGTTCTGGCTTTAACGCTTGTGCCCATTAGTTTTCATTCATTTACATATGAATTGAAGAAGACACATTAATGAAATATAAATACCAGGATAATGCTAAAGGTAGGGACATCTGGTGCTCATTGAAAACAAGTTTCACAAGTTGGTTTTCCTGGAAGAGGCGTTTAATTTTTACTTCCAAAATTAAACATAATTTTCCCACTAAAATATAGTATTGAAATAGTTTTCTCTCTTCTATGGGTGGGTGTGAATGTGCTTACATAAGCATTACGTTTGAGGGCAAAGTCAAGAGGCACTTTTGAGTAAAAGGTCCATCATCATCTTCATCCAGCTCTTACCTAGCATGGAGGGGAAAAACTTTCACAGGGCACCTTTGAAGATGGGATTTATCCCACATTATAATATGGGTTAAAAGGGTTGCAAATCACTTTCAGGATATATTGCTGATGGCTCACAGATGCTATTTAAAGAAAAACAATTCAGTAAGCTATCCATATTTCACTTCAAATCTAGTTAGGCTCTCTGTACTAAAGGGGTGTTAGTGGGGGGGTTGTAAGTGTTTGCAGGTGGGGGGGAGGTGTAC
>JANHGD010010507.1:0-12760 GCA_027560375.1 Imantodes cenchoa
CAGGTGATCTGTATTCCAGAATTGGTCTAACAAATGTTTTGTATGCTCTGGTTAGCAGTGTGATGGAAAAATGACAGATAGTCAATGGAGTCTGTGGCTCCATTTTCTGTTAACACAATGCATGTCAGGATGCCAACATTTTCAACCAGCCATTGGTTAAAATTAGATCAATGACATAGCTGGTATATCCTGCCAGCTAGTGCCCTAAGGGAAGAATGTGTCCATGTTTTTCTATCCACCAAGAGACTCCTGCAACAGGTTATCCAATTTTGCTTCTTTAAAAAGGAGTGGCGAAGCCTTATGGCTTTTGGTCAGCTTCAGAAAGAACTTCTTGCTGTCAGGAGCAGAAAGGACTAGGTCACAGGTCTTCAAACTTGGCAACTTTAAGACTTGTGGACTTCAACTCCCAGAATTCTCCAGCCAGCATAGCTAGCTTAAGACTGTTTTTCTGGGCTTCAATTGGTTTAAGACTGTTGTTTGGGGCTAGAAGCAAGGAGGCATCTTGCGGTTATGAATGTGTCTGGTATTGATGCAAACTGCAAGTGGGCCAATAGTTTAAAAGTTCTCAATTTTGCAGCGATTTTATGCCAATTTATTCTTGACACATGTCTTCTGAAGAAGTTCAGGAAGTTCCTATAATTATCTGGTAATGAAGCCCTTACCTTTTAAAAATATAGAGAAATCATAGTCTTTGAATCTTGTCTAAAAGCTTTTTTCCTCAGATTTTCTGCTCTGACGTCCTCTTTTGCAGGCAGATCATCAGCAAAGAAGGATGAAAGACTCTTGCACATCCTTCTTGCCAAATGAATAACACAATTAAGGTACATGTGGAAGTGGAGTGACAGTGGCATGTCCCATAAGTACAAACCCCCTCAGGGGCTATGCTGCAATAGGCAATGATTTATTTGGCAGCTATTTGCATACAACCAACGTCTTGATGGTGAGGTGGCTGATGACTGTCCTGTGAATAAAGAACAAGATTGTTTTAATGACTCAAAGTGACATCACAGATAAGAGGACTATTTGGTATAAAAATAAATAAAATGGACTTTTCAATCCTCATAAAAGAGGAACACTCATAAAATGAGGATCGAGAAGTCCATTTTTCCTGACTTGATGTCCTCCATATGCATTAGGCCTGAATTCTATTATTCTAATCCAGGATAGTATGATTCATGCTGGCATGGAATGGTGGGAGTTAGGATAAAAAAATACATTTTAATCCTTTCTCTGTGTTTGTAGATTTTCTTTGCCCATTTCCGTTCAAATGTTTGAGAATGTCCCTTTATGGAACAAATTTTGTGTCGAGCCCAGTTCCAAAGATCACCATACATGGGTGGGGTGGGGGAGATGAGGTAGCTGTGTTAAAATACAAACAGCAATACGAAGGGTGATAAACTCCAGATCTAGGTAGCTTCCATGAGCCACGACCCAGAGCTGAATAGCTGAGCCAGCCGGGCAATTTGAACATTAAAGGAAGAAACTTGCATGCAGCCAGGATGAAGGAGTGGGGCTATATTGTGGCGTTGATGGATGGTGGTTGGGTTGCCAGATGAGCTTATGGATATATGTTCCCGGGGTTGACTTTAATTGATTATCAAACTCATCGTGATCTGAGGTCTTGGCTTGTAGCAGAATAAAGCACTTTACAGCTGCTATATTGTGAAGGCTTCTTTACTTGTACACACCGTGCCTGGACAGGCTGAGAGAAAGTTAGCCCTCCCCTATCATTTCCATTTCTGTTGAGGGGAGTGAATCTTGGAGCTGCAGGATGGCAGAAAGTACGGTGCTGGCAGAATTGGAAGTGGAGATTGTGGCAGAAGAGGAGAAGGAAGAGAAGGTGGCAGTCACAGAGGCAACTTCTGTGCCTGTGGTGAGCCCAGAAGGAGGGGTGCAGGGTTGATAGCCGGATCCCCCTTGAGGCTGGGGCTGGCCAAAAAACATCAGGGGAGTGTGGCATAGCTCTGCCTTGACTGATTCTGTATATTCCAGAGCCACACCCTCTCATGCTGGAACCCCCTTCCAGGGATGGAGGGAAAAATGCTGGGCTGAGGATGATGAGGGTGAGTGGAGTTACTCCACTGGCCCTGGGAGTACTACTATGGAGATATTAAGGGAACAATTCGGGGATGTGCCCTCCTGGCAGCCTGGGTCGAAAGGGTGGAGCCTACAGGGGCCTGGCACAATGATACCTGACTGGATACCCGTTTTCATTTTGCAAGCCCCAAGCTACACTTAGATTAGATAACCAGATACAGGGGGTTGAAGAGCAGCAAAGTTCATGGAAACATACCCTTTGGAGGGTATGATGTGAGGTTCGGATAGGGTATCACACAGAGGGAGTATGACACAAGAGGGGGACCAACAGAAAAGGGGAAGGGATCCAGTGACCCACCAGGGAAATGGCTGTGTTAGGAGTGGTGCATTGCAGGATCAGCAACCCCTGTGGAGTCCTGGGACGTGGCCCCAACCTGCACCCTGGAGGCCACCACCAATACAACCTACACCGTGGGGGCCACCACCAATACAAGCAACATTTGATGGAAGTCTGGACTGTGTGGCCCTCTTCCTCAGTCATATGGACATGTATGGAAGATTTTACCCAACTCAGTGGTTGATGGTGGTGGCTGTCACAGCAGTGTTTACTGGAGAAGCTGCAGATTGGATTGCTGATTTGCATAATGACCATGCAAGGGAGCTGGCAGACCTGGAACTATTTTTGGAAGCATTAAGAGTGAGATTTGAGAATGGGACTCAGACACAACTAGCAAAGGGGGATCTTCTAATAATTAAACAGCGGGGCTGAACAGCCAGGGAATATGTTAGGGAGTTCTGCAAAATAGCTAGATGTCTGTGAGCATGGCTGGAGTGCATGTTAGTACATCAATTTCATCTGGGATTAGATCAGGAGCTTTGACAGGCTTATGCATATATAGGTTTACTGCACTATCTGACTGACTGGTTTAAGGCAGCTTTGGATTTAGATATTGGGTTGCAGGAGTTCTGGATGTGAGGGGAGGGAGGCCCAGGACAACCAAGACAGCCAGTGGATAAATCAACACCTTCAAGGACTGTACAAGCTCCGGTCACTACATCGAAAGTTGCTGATAAAGCCCAAAGGCCTCTGTTTCATTGTTTCAAATGTAACCAGGTGGGCCATCGTGGCAGAGTGTCTGTTTCCTATTCCATGCACGCCAGCTCCGAAACCACCATCTGCTGGTGAAAAGATGAAGGATTGGGCTCAACTGACACCAGAATGGTCCAGTGTCAATTGCAATCAACAGTCACCCTAACTCCTTCTAAGGATACTGGGGTCCCTCCAGTGACTGGGAGATTCCCGGTGGTGTCCTGTGACAATGATGATGAGGACACAGATGACCTGATGGTAAGCGACCATATCCATCCCTTTGTGATCCCCGTATCTGTCCGGAATCACTGGATATCACAAGAAGCTACATACAGGGCCCTGATAGACTTAGGGTGTACTCAGTGTTTAATCTGCCGTAGTGTAATAGATGAATTGGGGGTTAGGGTGGTACAGATGCACCAACCCATTAAATTTGAACAAATGGATGGGTCTGTATTGGGGGGTTTCCCAGCCACCCATTTTACAGAACCTGTCACCTTAGGGATAGGTGAACATAGGGAGAAGATTCGGTTCATTGTCATAGAGAAGATGATGGAACCTTTCATATTGGGGCTGGCCTGGTTGGATAAATGGAAACCGACTATATAGTGGGAGGGGGGTTTCTGGAAATTGCGGTTTACAGTGGGCCCAGAACCACCATCCTGGAGACAGGTGAAAGGGGATGAGGGAAAAGAATCTCCCATCCAAACAGATTTCCCAAGTACATACGGGAATTTGGCAGATCATCTAAAGATCATCTTTAGTAAGGAGGAATGTGAGATGCTCCCACCTCATCTCCTAACAATTGTGCCATAGAACTAATTCCCAGGGCGACATTGCCTAAGTCATGCCAGTGGGATACTAGAAATAACAGTTTCATGAGAAAACAATTTTGATAGAATTGTAGTTCCCATGATATTTCCTGAGAAAACTGGTTAAAATGATTTATAGGTGTAAAGTAAACACACATAGTTTTGGAACTAAGTATCATATCCTTGCTTAATTCCACTGTGATACAGTTTATCTTAGAATCTACCTCTGCTTCTCATTACAGCTTATTTTTAAATTGTTGATGCAATCTCTGTTTAAAAGTATGAATGTCTTTTTAAAGGAAAAATAATAATTTACATTCTCCAATTTTTCTTCTTTAAAACCTAATTGAACTATGTATTTGACAGCTAAATAAATGGATTTTATTAAAAAGATTATTATAAACTCAGATTATTTAGTATTCCTTTTTTATTATCTACTGTAGACTCTACTGGGAACTGTGAGTTTCTTTTCTTCATTTCCAGCATTGATTCTTGCATTAGATGATTACATTGAATAATTAATATACTTCAAGTGATTGATGATTTGCATGGCCTGAATATTAGGTTATCAATCACAGCCCACTTGTTCTAATGTAATCATATTGAAAATGTGTCCAAATCTGTTTATTCAATGATGACAAGAGAAGCAGGCAATACTCAGGGTGTGCCAGACACTTCAGTAGGAAATAGCCTGGTTGAACATTCATAATGCAAAGATTATGAGCTTCTCAAATTGATGTAACAAAAGCCTGGAGCTCTTGGTGAGAGTTATCAGTTCCAATAAAAAAAGTCCTTTTTTTCAATTTGAAAATAGTCATGATTCCTTTGCCTTTTATCAGCTGTTTAG
The DNA here is from genome assembly GCA_027560375.1 of Imantodes cenchoa. Lineage (NCBI taxonomy): Eukaryota > Metazoa > Chordata > Lepidosauria > Squamata > Dipsadidae > Imantodes > Imantodes cenchoa. The sequence goes on from JANHGD010010507.1 coordinate 4,787, forward strand.
TGACTCTGTTAAACTACAGTGGAAAGTAATTATATTCAAAGCTCCACAGCACAAGGCAACTGCTTTAAAATATGAAATGCAACAGCAATGATTTGAAGTGGGAAGTTGCTACTATCCGTTCTCAACCGGTAAGCAACAAAAGCCCCATTGTGATTGCTTTGGTCTCCTTCCTTTACACTAAGACTAATAGGAACCTTCTGAATTGCAGAAAATCATCCCCATGCCTGGAATGCATTTCGTATCACTCAGCCCGAAGTATTTTTCTGCCTAAGACATTGAAGGGGGAGAAGAAGACACCTCTTTACCCATAGATAGAAATGCAACTGCGTAAGAAGCAGAATCTAATGCTATGACAAATGACACACAGCATTCATTGGAGGGCAATAGGATAACCTGAAGGATGCAGTACAGGAAAGCGGCCTCATTTCTCATCCATTTTTAAAATTGTAATTAGAGTAATTACCCTCAACAAGCCTACACTGAAGAAAAACTGTTGCTTTAAAAAAGTAAAGACTCCCTTGAAACATACTGGGCTCCCAGTGATAATGTGAGCATGTCTATGTGGTTTTCTTTGCAATAATGGAAAAGGTTTGCTATCAATTTCTGGGATGATTTTAACCTCCCAGTATAAACCATTCTTTAATTTCTTGGCAATTTTCCAACCAAGTAATAACCAGAGCCAACCCTGATTACCTTTTTTCACAGCCATTTTACTGCTGTTTCCTGGGGGACAAGCTAAGTTTTATATTCCTGGAAGGAACGTAATAATATCCTAATTTTAGAAGAAAATCTAAATTCATATGAAGCCAACAGCATCATTAGACTAAGTCGAAACTGTAGGCTTTCGTGTTCCAAGATTTCTCCATCAGACAAAATGGGGGAAAAAGTGGAAAGCAGAAAAAGGAAAAATATGGCTGATATTCATATCATGCCTGCAGTCTCCGGCATATTTGCAACACTCTCCTGTGTTGATTCTGGCTTAACTCTAAGCCATTTTAAGAATAAACTGTCCAGACCTACGTGCAAAAGATTCTTCCTTTTACAGGTTAGGTGCAAAAGATATTACCTTTACACAATTCCCAACTTTTCATACAAGGAATTTCAATATCCAATAACTTTCTGTGTTGCAGGCCTAACTGGACAACATATTTTGTGTGCATATGTGTATGCATACATACAAATGTGTATCTGTATCCATACACATACTTCTGTGGACACCATGGAAAGTAGTCAGAAAGGACTAGAAAGGACCATATAATTGACCAACTTTTTGCATCTGACTATTGACCATTTGCTATATTCTAGCAAATATAGATCTCATGATTCACGTAGTCTCCTTAGTTTGCTTCATTATAAATGACAATTCATGGGCAACTGTTAATGCAATTATTTGAATAACTAGCCAATGGATAATCAAAAAAACCAACATCCTTTATTCTTAGACTGTTTTGTGGATGTTTTTCTTAAATTATGCAACCTGTCTTGATAGTTTGAATCTACTCATTTGATGTCCAATGACTGGAGACAATACTTGTTATATCAGAATGGAAGGTTCTTATCCTTTTCCCACAGAAAAGGATCTCCAGTCTTTTTGGAGTGGGCAACATACATGGAATGCTGACAACATTTGTGAATGTTCTCACAAAACAAATGCAGGGAATGCTTGCTAAATCATATGGTAGCATTAATAGAAGACAGAAGCAGTTATGAATTTGCTATAATCTATTTTGTCTCACTATATAGTATTCTGCACTACCTCTGTTAACCTGGACCATTTTTCTAGAAGATCTCTAATGTTCCTCCCAAGGCTATGATTTTGAAGAGGGGTGAGGCACATGTCCAAACAAGGCCCTCAGAATCTTGCATGCTACAGTGAGAGATTATTTTTATTTTCTAAGAAAATGAATGATATCTATTTGGGGCCCAGATGCAGTCTTGGAAATAGGTATGATGCTGTGGATGGTTGCTTAGATTTGTAGCAGGCAAGGTTCTCATGTTTTAAATTAAAATAATAATAAAAATATAAAGAGTAGATCTTGATGAGAATCAGATTGGAGATCAACATTCTAGTTATAAATAATTCATACCAAGCTAAGGCTAGATGTTACTATGCTATACTTGTGTAATAAATTTGTTGCAATAAATTGATATAGCCAACAAATAGCTTGCTCTGAAATGGTAGCTTTATCTGTACTGCTAGCATGGACTACAAGCTCCAAGTCCAAGTCCAAGTCCAAAATAATGAGTGTAGTAGCTGCAACTTTTTGCAATAATATGAGAAGCACAACAGTTGGAGCTTTCCATACATTTTAAGAATATTTTGAACATATCTTTAATACAGTGACTTTCAGAATGGATTCCATATCCCAGAAAGTATTGTTTTCTCTAGTAAGGTGAGGTTGATGCCATTAGGATGTAGTTGGAAGCAAGTCACAACCACATGGACTTTGTTTATTGAATGCAGCTTTGACATGACCCTGGACAGTTTGCCATAATGCCATTGTTTGTCTGTTGCTGCCTACAATTTGAAGCTATTTAAAAAAAAAAACCTTGGAAGACTTTTATACAATAAACATTTTCTTTGTGTATGTGTCCTGACAGTACTGTAACTGGCAAGGCATACAATTTGACAGTGTCCTACATGGTCAGTAATGGTTGACTACTTCATGGAAACTATTCCTATTTTTTTTACTCCAAACAAAAACTGCCTATAGAATGCCCAATATAAAAGCATTTTCCTCTTTTTTATAATGCTATAAAAATATTCTCTATATTATAGGATGAATGCAAATACTGCTTTAAATACCAATGAATTCCTCCTACTAAATTTGGCTGGCTGTGTTTCTGCTTTTCGCTTCATACCACTCTAGCCATATTTTCATTCCATTATTGTTATTTTTTGTCTCCCTAGGGTTGTTTTCTTGAGGTACACTGATGGGAGCAGATTTATGGCTGATAATAGGGAGTGTGTATCACTGTCCCCTTCCCACCGCAACCCTTTCACAACTTTTCTTTATTTGTTCATAGCTGTGCATTCATGATTCAGGCAAATTAGCGATGAAGCATATGTGTTTTGTTTTTCTCATGTGATTTCCTTTTCCACCTAACCAGTCAACATAGATTATGCTCAATTAATTCCGTCATTAAAGAGCTTCTCAACTACCCCCTTCCTCTGTCCCAGCCTCATCTGTTCTCAGGCAAGATGACAAGTATTTGCGAATATACTCTTAACTGTATATGGACAAAGGCCAGTGCGTGCTTCATGTGGGAGATTTATTAAAATAAAAAGAAAAGTAATTTAATGTGTGCCAAAGGACTTTCTGAGGGCATGATTTACTTACTGAAACCCCTAAGAAAATTGTCATCCTCCTCCTTGCAAATTATCTGTGATTCTACAGTCCCTGATATCGTTGATTATCAAGAGTTAACATCGTATAAAGAAAAGTGTACAAATCAATATGATGGGAAACCATTTAATGAATAAATTGCTACGTGTGTATCTATATTTATATCTGACTAAAAGAAGCATTGCTTTTTTTAAGGTAGAGTCACTCAAAAGTATAAAATACACTTTTGTGAAGAGAAGACACCTACCAAAAAATTCGCAGTAAGCATGAGATTGCCTCTGCAGACAAGATAGCAATTCACAATAGAATTTTAACACTGTAAAGGTAAAAGAGAATATAGCATTGTATACAATTTAGAATTATTCAGCTTTCTGAACATTATGTATTTGACATTCTGCTACCTGGGAAAAAGCTGTGAAATAATGAAGCAAATACTTTTATTAAACAACAAATCTGTATTTTACAAAAATAGTAAAAAGAAAAAAGATTTTTTTTAAAAAAAATGTCTCTCTGTATCTATATTTGTGGTCCTGCTATGACAGGAGAAGGTTAGATATATGAGTTATATGGGCGCATCCTTTCAGTCAACAAGGTCACTTGTGGCAATAATCTGCTCATTAGAGGTGTAATCCATCACTCATGTAATATCAATTTAATGCCAGGGTTTTAATGCAGGTTGAACTAATCATTAACGGCAGTTTGTCAACTGCATAATCCACAAGGGATTGTGGGTATGCATGATTTAGCGGATGACCCTTGGCTTCATCTGAGTAAGAACCTTGCCTCAGAGGCAAAATGAAGAGAGACAATAAACAGTGTTCACTCATGAACAATTATTATACTTAATAGCATTGACAGTCATTTTGGATCGAACTGCATTTATATCAGGAAACTGGATGTTTGTAAAACTGGATTAAAATATATTTGAAACTTGGTTTCAGATATAACAATAAAAGTTACTACTGGGAATCTACATTCCTTCTTATTGAAACAAATCTATTGAGCATTTAGAAAAACTTATCTCCAGCCTAAATAGTTTGCAAGATTTCCACAACACAGTTATTTATTCATCGTTGCTAAAAATTCAGGTTGATGCCGTATCTACATAAAGTGCCAAATGCTTGGATTGACCTGTGACTGTCATAGGTGAAAGGTATTAGTTAGGAAAGTCTGCATTAGTGTCAAACTGATAGTGGATGTTCCCTCAGGCAGTTAATTCATTTGGAGGGAAGAGGAGAATAACCTGAAGTGAATTTTTGTGCCCACCTGAAATCTACTCAGAGAATTAAATGCATAGTTTGATTTACCAATCATTATAAATGTAGTATAGCATCACATTCTCTATTTCAACTGTTGGGAAAAATCCTTCATTTTCCAATTTCCAATTTCAGAAGTGATGGATGCCTTGCCTTGCTATGCACTTTACCGAAAGAATATGCCACCTGTTCTCTAGCTGTGAATAATACCAATCAGCAATCACACTACAATAAAGGAACTTTTAAAATACAATTAACCAGAATGAACTTTCCCATATGGGAAATGGAATATAAGGGTTTTGTTTAGTAGCGCTTTCTCTCTCTCTCTCTCTCTCTCTCTCCCTCTCTCAAAGGATGAAAACAACACAGACAGAGAAGCAAACCATAATTATATCTTGTATTTTAATATTTTAATATGAATAAACAGAATGATTCAGGCAGTGCTTTTTCCTCTGACAATAGAATCAAAATTTGAATTTTGAAGAAAAAGTATATTATAGAAAATGTATCAATGCTTTTGAATATTGGTGTTTGAGAAGACCAAGAAGACCTGAGAATACCAAGAAAAGAAACAAAGAGATTATCAGATAAATCAGCCTAGAGTTCTAACCCTAGGAACAAAAGACCAGGCACAAATGATCCTACTTTTTTCTCATTGTGCAAAGACCTAGTTTTTTGGACAAGGCTGTAATGTTGGGAAAAGCAGATGGGAAGAGAACATAATAAATAGAAGTAAGATGATCAACTCAATTACAGCAGTGATAGGTACATTGCTGGCAATCCTGAAGAACAAGGATGAGAACAGATCCTCCTAGAAAAAAAAATCTATCTATGTGGTCACTAACAGTTGTCACCATAATCAGTCAATCAAACAATACATTAAATTTTCATGTGAATTTACCAAGTTCCTGGAGCTATGTGAATCACAATGCAGTAAAATTTGCCTTTGTCTTGTTTATTAAATAATTCATAAAGTGGTTATTAAACAACTGATATGTTTACAAGAAGCATAAAGAAACAAAAGCTCAGCGTATTAGCAGAAGTATCTAAATTTAACATTCCATATCTCAAGTAAAGGATCTTCAGAACTTGGGATGACATTTGTCTTGAAAAACTTGAATTGTCTTTATTAATTAGCAAGGATTAAAGGAAGTTCTTGTGGTGGCTACAGAAGAAAGAGAACAGAAACCAGTCCCTAATAAAAATGAAGTAAACACAGGTCATTAGAAATAATAATAATAATAACAACAACAACAATAATAATAATAATAATAATATAATATTATAAACATATAATTATAGATTTATAATTATTTATTAAAATCCAGTATAAAAGAACAAGAGTACGCCATAATTGATTCTCAATTCTAAAATTATAGCAATAATTATGTTAGTTATGGCAGACTACAGTCTCTGATTCTTATCTTTAATTTCTTGCTGACTCATATATGATGATTATTAGTAATTTTAAAAGGAATTACAGGAAGTTACTTTCTATTTCCTGGAAACCAGTTCCTACTTTGTACAATACTACATGTTGGAACATTCAAATTAGAACTCATTTTAAGGCTTTAAAAGACATTCTCAAAAATAAACACTCCAACCTAAGACTGTAGAAAACCCTGGGGGAAAGGATCTTTTGCAGCTGACTTTGAAGGATCACTTGCAATAGTGCTAACTACAATAATTGCTTAAAAGAATGAGAAAGCCATAGCATATGGCAATGTTTTAGCAGATCGGTTCTTCATTTCAAAACCTTTAGGCCTAAGTTTGGGATATATGTAGGAATACCCAATTTAGCCCTTACAGCACAAGCCCTAATTTCAGACAGATATTGCAATATGGTATAGATCAAAAGAATTGGATTTACAGAGAGCTGTATGGTGAATGGTGATGGCCTATTATAACATACCATTTGTATATAGTATATGCTCTTGTTCTCATCTCAATGTAGGGATATCTTTTTAATAATAAGAGAACTTTGCGTTCTTTGTTTAGTGAACCAAGTTCAACCCCCCCTCCCTAAATTAAACCCACAGAGTCTCTCTAAATCTAAAGCAATCTTTTCCATGAACATAGATTTTAGGCATCTCTTATTCAAACATAATTTTATTTTCTAAGAATAATTCCTTAGTGTCTTTGGGAAATTCAGTGTAGCTTGAACTGATAATTCATTAATTAACACAAATTATGGTTTTATTAATTTATCTGATTGTAAATTGATCACTGTATGGTCACCCCATACTGGAATCATATGAATTTTGAGTGTCTAAACATGTTTGTGTGTGTGTATGTGTATGCCTGAGTTTGAGAGAAACAGACTATATGTATGTGTAACACACACCATCTCAGTTTCTATCTCTCTAACACAAAGAGTGGGAATCTCCTATTTTTTATTTTCAAATGTAGTCTTCCATTCAGGTGAATATAATATTCTTTTCTAAATTTCCAAGGGAAATTCTGCCATCCATAAATATGAATTTCTTTTGCCATCCAAGAAGAATGAATATATTGTGCTTTTGCCCAGATTGTGTACTTTTTGAGTGGTGATGATTATCTGCATTGGCTTTTCTCCTCTCCTTGTTTTGAGGTATGAAGAACGAGTGCTCATATCTAATGAATGCAAACTTTTGACATGTCTGTGTGAGCACTTCCATGTTAGGAATTCGTACCACCATCCACTCATCAGGCACCAGTATATAACTAATGAAGACAGATTTCATGCTGAAAGAGTTGGCTAAGAGATATTATCAACTGCTAGTGTGGAAATGCCAGGATTAAGTATCTTTTGTCAGGTTTTTGTTATGGTGCAACTTATAAAGACCATAAACAACTCAGTCAATAATGAAATATTGAAGCAATCCAAAAAGTGGGAATTTGATTGGAGGCTACATAGAAAAATTTGTAGCAACCTCCTGTTTTATCCCTTCATGGTTCACTGCCTTGTCATGGTGAAGGAGCTTGCATAGCCCAATGAAGCTATGAGTTATGCCATGTAGGGCCACCCTAGATCAGTGTTTCTCAACTGTGTTCTCTTCCCTCAGCGTTGCTGGCTGGGGAATTCTGGGGAATTCTGGGAGTTGAAGTCCACACATCTTCAAACTACCAAGGTTGAGAAACACTGCCCTAGATGGACAGGTCATAGCAGAGAGCTCTGACAAAATGTGACCACTGGAGAAGGAAAGGGCAACCCACTTCAGTATCTTTGCCATGAAAACCCCATGGACAGTGCCAAAAGGCAAAAAGATATGATGCTGGAAGATGAGCCCCTCAGGTCGGAAGGTGTTTATATGCTACTGGGGAAGAGCAGAGGGCTAGTACAAGTAGCGCCAGAAAAAGTGAAGCGACTGGGCCAAAACTGAAAGGACACT
>JANHGD010010514.1:78807-92247 GCA_027560375.1 Imantodes cenchoa
TCACTCTGCTAAACAAATAATTCCCTCACCACTGTCAAACTATTCACTAAGGCTGCATTACTATTACTATTAGTCTTATCATCGTTCCTATCACCCATCTTCTCCCACTTATGACTGTATGACTGTAACTTGTTGCATGTATCCTTACATTAATATTGATTGTTTCCTGATTGCTTATTTGTATCCTATGACAATCATTAGATGTTATACCTCATGATTCTTGATGAATGTATCTTTTCTTTTATGTACACTGAGAGCATATGCACCAATAACAAATTCCTTGTCTCTATTGAACTCTATATGCATTAGCTCTATTGAACTCTATTTGCATTAGCTATTAGTACAGGTAGTCCTCAACTTACAATTAATTTAGTGACTGTTCGAAGTTACAATGGCACTGAAAAAAGGGACTTATGACCATTTTTCTTACTTACAGCCGTTGTAGCATCCCCAAGGTCACATGATCAAATTACGATGGTTGGCAACTGGTTCATATTTATGATAGTTGCAGTGTCCAGGATTATGTAATCATCTTTGGCACCTTCTGACAAGCAAAGTCAATGGGGAAGCCAGTTTCACTTAACAATCATATTATTCACTTAACAACATGTGATTCACTTAACAACTGTGGCGAGAAAGGTCATAAAATGGGGCAAAATTCACAACAGTTTCACTTTAACAACAGAAATTTTTGGTTCAATTGTGGTTGTAAATTGAGGAGTACCTGTATATTTTCTCCAAGATAATATCTGCAGTTCTCTACAGTTTATCACCATTTAATGGCATAAATATTATATGGTGGCTTATTTTTTTAAATGGAATTATAACCATGTATCCATTTCTTTTACCATTACCAAAATGTAATTTTGTAGAGAATTCTTGTTAGATTCAATTTAAAAATCCTACACTTTTAGAACTGGAATGGCTTTAAAATAACTAAAATTGTAAAAATAGAAAGGGAGCTCAATCTCAGCCATATCACTTTAGGAAGCTAGCCTACAATGTTTGTTTTGAAAAACATCAGATCTGCCCCAAAAAATTATAATAAAATTGTAATAGGAAGATCTATCATAATTATAGGAATTTTGCTTAGGGTAGTGATTGATCTACTAAATGCTTTCAAGCCAAGCTTTTGCTTTTATCAAACAAGCAATTTAACTATAGGGGTTTTTAACTCATTTTTTATCATACCTAGAAAATGCTTTTCCTTTTCATACTTTGTTGTACTTTTCTGTTATGTTTCTGTAAGCTGTCTTTAATACTGAAAGGCATATCATCAGTAACTGGTTTAAACATGCTTACGATAAACACATGTCCATCATTCATCAAAAATAAAAACAATAAATTACAAAAGAAAGCTTTACTTAGAACAGTTTAGATACTGCGACAATACCTTAAACATCATCAAACATCTGTCTATCCCAAGTCCTAAGAAAAGAACTCGATAGATGGATAAAAATGCCAAATCCAATCCAACGAACATATTGTAATTTAAAAATAATAAATTAAAAAGAAAACAAAAAAATAAAGAGATCAAAGGACAGGTTTGATGGACCACTATGTCTTTTTTCTGCTGTTTTCTGTTTCTATATTTTACATATTTCCATGTTTTGTTTACTCAAACATGTTTACTCAAACAGAATTTTTTTTTTGGGGGGGGAAGCACCAATTGGCTAGCATCCATTAAAACCTCTGTATCCCTCAAGATATAATTCTGTTATGCCCAGACTCCAGTCAAAAGTGTACACTCAGTATCAGATTACAACACTCCTTGTTGAGTTCAACTTTTGAGATGTGTGGAAGGATGCCATCCCGTGGCCAAAACTCTCCCGCTGAAATACCAAATTCACAACTTCTGGAGACAAGTTGTAACACTGATTAATTGTTCTAACTGTCAGGATATAATATAAAATGAAATGAAATATAAAATAAAATAAATTCTGCAGACCTGACGCGCCTTCCTTTCCAAACCTTACAGACAGGGTCGGCCAGGTGTTGACATTTGCTTAAAAGTCATTCCGGGTTAATGACTTCGCCTGAAGAGTCTGGGGACATTAAAAAGAGGTCAAGACGTCTTATTATCCTTTGCTCCCTGACACTTTAACAACCGCAATAATAATAATGCTCGACGCCCGGGCGGAGAGCTTTTTCGCTTTCTAATCCACCCCGCCTAAGAGAGGGCGGACCTCTTGTGCAGCCCGGGGCAGCGGCCGGGGAAGAAACAGGCCAGTACTCTCGCCCCACTCTCGGACCGCCTGGGAGGACTCGGCATGGTCCGCTTCGGCAGCGCCTCCTCCTCCTCGGACAATCGCCGCCTGCGATGCTGGAGCTGGTACTGGGGGGGACTTTTACTTCTCCGGGCCCTGGCAGAAACTCGAGCAGGTGAGAAGGCAGCCGCTTGACAAGCAAAGAAAAAGCTCTTCTCCCGGCCACTTCGCCGCTGGCCCGGGAAGGTCTCGGGCTGAGGCGGCTTTCCAAGGAGGAGGACGCTTCCCGGGCCCCCTCAGCAGGGTCCCGCCAAAAGAGCGTGAGCCGGGCGCTGGGCAATCCCTGCGTTACAGCGCAGCCGGGAAGTCTCGCTTTTGCTTTTCCTCCGCTCTGCAGCGTGGAGGAAGAGGGTTGGCTCCGTCGCTTCCTCTCGGATCTCCTCTGGCTTAAGCGAGCCTCTTTTTTTGGGGGAAAAAAGGCGTCAAAAAGCCCTCCGTTTGCAAATGGCGCACAGCGCAAATAAGTCCAGAATTCCTATTCTAAATTTCAAAAAGAAACGTATTTTCGGAACAACCAGAATAGATAGTACATGGAACGGAGCTGTTTCGAATTCGCCTTTCGATCTGTTGAGTTCTTTTGCCCAATGAGCCAAAATAGTAACAGCAACAAGGAGCAACACTTTTTTTGGCATTCTCCTTTTATGAGGGGTAATTATTTGCTGCATATATTATAAAGCCACGTTTCCTAGTATTAAATCCTGAACTGAAATCAACAATAAGCAGAAATTATTTAGAGTTTGAGGACATTTTTTACAAACAAAAATCATACAACTTTCAGTAAGTCTTCCATCCGTCGTTTATTTTCAAGAGGCAAATATATTCCTGTTCCATTATTGAAAAAACTGCTCACAATATGTAAGAGATAAGATACTTGTATACAGTACTGGTGTGATTCGGGGGGGGGGGGGGGAATTTTAAAACTACATTTACATTTGTAAACACAAGTTAGGACTGATTGCCTTCTAATTTGAATATTCTTAAACAAAATTGCAAATTAGAAAAGGAAAGCCTGTTGATCCTAAGAATTATTACTGCAATATTAGAAGGGAAGATGTTTTGTGATATATCACGTAACCTTCAGTTTCAGCAAGTTTTACAGTAAGAGCTTTGTAAGCTGAAAATATAATTTATAATTAATATGTACAGATATGTTGGTAACATGGATTAAGAGATTGTATAAACTTCCATTCTAATGAGTGCTGAAATACATAAGAGATAAAATAAATTACCATGGGAAAATATTTTGTAACTTTATTTGCATATTCAGCCAGCACATCTGCAGTCAGTAGCCTAAGAGTTTTGATAATGTTTTAAATTGGTCTTAATGGGTTTTAACTGGGTTTTTTAACAGGAGCAGCTATATTATTTAATTCAATTTTAAGCATATTTATTGATGTTTTTGTATCCGTTTTTTATTGTGCTGTTCACCGCCCTGAGTCCTTCGGGAGTAGGGCGGTATATAAATTTAATAAATAAATAAATGAAATAAATAGATTAGCTACTCTGCCCATGAATTGCTGACTCTTAGGATTAAGTTTAATTATATTTACTGTATATTTATTTATATTGGTGCATCTGAGTGTCAGTTACTTTACTCATATACTGATTTTATCTATTTTAATACATGTTTTTATCTTTGGATATAATCTATAAGCAGTTACTTGTGAGCAATCAGCATTGAATCTACTTCCTCACATTCATAGGGTTTGCTATTAATATGCTTGGAAAACTTACAAATGAGGATGATCATAAGTAACATAAAACTTTTTATCTGTTGATAAAGCAGTTGAACTGCCCCGGAGTTATGTGATCATTTGTAAGCTTTCCAGCCAGCTTCCAAAAGAAAAGAATGGGGGAAGCTAAATTCGCTTAATGATAGCATGATTCACTTAACAATTACAGTGATTTGCTTAACAACTATGGCACAAAAAAGATTATAAAATGGTGCAAAACTCACTATAACTACATTGCAATGGAAGTTTTAGGCTCAAATATGGTTGTAAATTGAGGAGTACCCATAGATAGACCATTGCCAGAAGGATTAAGTAGGAAGGTGAATTATCTAAGAGGAGCAACGTGAATGGTACTACCAAGAAGACCATTATAATTAAGTTGTTTCAAAAGGCAAAGAAGGCCCTTTGATAATGATACTGATAGGTAGATACATAATATATACGTTTAAGCATCCTGGCTTAATGGAGTGAAGAATCTTAAGATTAGAATCATTAATTATTTGAATTTGGGCTGGGTTTGGACCTAAGGCAGTGTTTCTCAACCTTGTAAACTTTAAAAATAAAGATTCCCAACTGATTTCTGGGAATTGAAGTTCATATATCTTAAAGTAGCCAAGGCTGAGAAACACTGATATAGGAAATGCCAGGATAATGGACGAGAATGGTCTCATAATACTTACTCATAATAGTCTAATAGAAACCATATACTTCTATATCTTTTAAAATAATTTGGTGATATCAGTAGATTAAATAATACCTATAAATTATGAACCTCTTCCTTCTCACAAGATTTGGGGAACAGCTCCTCCTTTGGATGAATTACAATCTACAGACATGCTTTTTACACTGTTTTAGTTTATTGATTTTTCTCCACTCCTGACCATGTCACAAGCTGATTTACGATTTTCATCTGATTTGTTTAAAAGTTCTAAAATCAGATAACTTTTGAATTGAAGTAGTTTAGAAAAATTTTGTCTTATCAATGAGTGTCAAGAATTGTATGATAATCAAGATATGACTTTTTCCTTTTTTATGTAGTATTCAAAGTTTTCATTTTATCAAACAATCAAAAATTATTTTAAAAATAACTAAATTTACTTTTATCCATATAATTTTATTAAAACATTTAAGAAAGAAGATTTTTAAAAAACTAATAGAAACTAATACCGTATAAAAAGAGAAAACGAGATCAAAGTACAAAAGCAAAGAGAAAGAAGTACAAAGTACAAAGTAGCTGCCTCTGAGTTTCTTCACATCAGTTATAAGTACATTATACTTATACTAAATTATACTGCTTGGTTGCAAAATACCTTATTTTCCCCCATAAACTATCCTGACTCATCATCAAAACCATAAATCATAAGTTCATTTTTTCTGTTCTCACAAAAAGTCTATAAGGGGTTTCTAGTTAACAATAAATATAGATTTTTTTTCTGTAATGAATAAGTCAATTTGGCTATTTCTGCAACTTCCATCATCTTCACCAACCAAATCTTTCTACCTTTGCATATATAATAATTTTGTGAAGTCATGTTTAAAAACAAAGTTCCATGACTTTTCTCCAACTTACAGGTAATTTTCAACTTAAAAGCTACAATGGAACTGAAAAAAGTGACATGATCAATTTTCACTTGTGACTGTTGCAGCATTCCCACGGTCACCTGAATTATATTCGAATGCTTGACAACTGACTCATAGGTATGACAGATGCAATGTCCCAGGGTCGTGTGATCACCTTTTGCAAACCTCTGACAAGCAAAGATAGTGTAGGGTTTCCTGCTTAGGCAGGGGGTTGGACTAGAAGATCTCCAAGGTCCCTTCCAACTCTGTTGTTATTATTATTAAAGTCAATGGGGAAAGCCGATTCATTTAACAACTGTTACTAATTTAACAATTGCAGTGATTCACTTAACGAATGGGCAAGAAAAGTTGTAAAATGGGGCAAGACTCACTTAACAAATTTCACACTTAACAAAATAAATTTTGGGCTCAATTGTGGTTGTAAGTTGAGGACCACCTGTATTTATCACTCTGATTTAGTGTTTGTATTTGAATACAAACTTTAGGACTTTTCTTGTTTTCTACTTGTCCAACATACATTTGTAATTCTTTATACATTTTAGGGAATTTCTCTGGTGACATATACCAATACATAACTTTATTTTTTAAAAATCTTAAGATCATAATACATGCAGTAATGTAAATTTCAGTCTTTTCAACCACATATTTTCCCATTGTTTCCAACATCCAAAGTAGTTGAAATTACCATAGTTGAAATGTTCATGATTAAAATAAAATATCTTTATTTTCAAGAAATGATCAGTTATACTATTTATCTTAGTATTCTTGAGTTATACTGGATATGTTTTGAGTGATAGATTGCAAAAGAATAGAGATGGGTATGATCCCCTTACCGAAAGCCACTTTTATATAGTGGTCGAGGCATCTGGCTGGAGGTTTTGAGCTCTTGTCCCACCTTATACACAAAAGAGGCTGATGGTGATCTTGGGTCAGTCTCTCTCGGTCCTAAGGAGGAGGCAATGGCAAACATCATTTCGAAGAATCTTGCCAAGAAAACATCCAGGACTCATCCAGGCAGTTGCTAGGAGTCAAAGCTGAATCAAAGACACACACATACAAAACAACCCCTTACAGTGAGGAGAGCAAAGAGAATGCTTACTGCAATGTACTGAATCTGCTTTCCATCTATCATTAATAAATACTTAGCACTGTAAGTTGTATAATACAATATCAACATGGTTACAAAATATCTGTTGCTTAATCTCCACAATGTTAATTACATTTTGTTGGAATAATGTTACAATAAGGCTGACCAATGCAGAAAACCCTTTAGTCTTAAATTAAGAACTCAAGCCATTAGTATGGAAATTGTAAACTAAGATGCTGACCTTACCTTTCACGGCATGTAATCAGTCAGCATGTTCTGCTGGCTCACATACTACATTTGTGTAAACTTAATCTCCATCTCTACACATTCCCCTGGTCTTTTGGACTAGTCATTGTTTCCTGTGGATTTGGGACAGTAATTACAAAACCTGATTTTCTTGGTACATTTTCATTTTCATTAAAAAAAATAACTGCCCAGGTTTGTGAGGATATTCTATACAATATGAAATCTATTGAGAAAAATATAGTGAATTTAAGACAGCAAAGATGGATTTAAGAATGATGGATGATATATAGCAAGGAGAGTATGAGTATATTCTCCATATCTCCTGATTTTTAAAAAAGATATTTATAAGCAGCTTCAAAACACCACAGCTTTCTAACACTGCATAACGTGTTAACAATTAATAATCCTGCATTAAAATACTTTTTAAAAGATGTTAGTCCATGTAGGCAATAGGAGAGGCTGCCAGAGGTGATGAGGAATTTTATTGACTCCATTCTCTTGCCACTTTTCTTGCATCACATGGCTGATGCCAAAGAGGTGAAGTTATTGCTGCACCAATCAGTGGTATAGTGGTCAGTGACACCATGCAAGCACAACAGCGGAGCTGGACTTGGGTTGCTGCTGCTGGGAAATTTTTTGTGGTATTCACTTTTTTGGAAGCATGTCTGTGTGTGACTTTTTGAGAACATAGGAGAAAAATCAATTCATTCTTTTCACTCTCACTTCATCATTGGAAATGCAGCTGAATGTGAAAAGACTTTCCCAGACAAGATTAATTGCTCATTATGAAACTATGCCTGTAGTAAAGATAAACACTGAAGCAGTAATATCAACATTTGAAATGCTGTGGGATTCCCCTCCCCCAAAAAGAGAGTCAATGGCTTAGACTTTGCTCCCTGCTATATGTGATTTTTCTTTCCTGAATTACCCTGTGTTCTTGATATGAAGTGAGATTCTGGACGGAAACAGAAGTCAGTCCAGAACCTGATTTGGGGAGAAAAATGGATTCTGTGGCTGAAAAAGCAGAATAGCGCTAGAGAACTATGAGACTAGAAGGAAGGGAGCATGTGTCCGTCAACATACAATTACTAGGGTGCCAAGCAGATCCCACACGCTAAGGACCACCACCAACAGAATGGCAATATGGTTCAGTTTGTACCCACAAACTGCTACATGTTGTTGCCTGCTTAAAGGGAAAGCATTGTTTTAACATCAGAACAGCTAAGGGCAACTTCAAGCTAAGTCAGGAATTTGAGGATAAATTGAAGGCAATATCATGAAAAATAGCAGAAAAATTACCAGGTCATGTTTCTGTTGTGACTTAGTGTAAACAGGGAAAGGTTCTGAGAGAGTTCTGAATAGGGTTGCTAACTTTGGAAGTTGAACGACAAGCACCAGAATTCACCTTTATTCCAATACTGCATGTTTCTTAACTGTTTAACTAGTAATTCTGAGAGGCAATTAACACTTTCTATCTGGAATTGGTGATCTTGGGGATCCTTCTTTTAGTTTCTGTATATTAAAAAGCAGTTTGATTAGAGAAACTGCATCTTTCCATTCGTTATCATGGACTATCTATGTTACGGCTGCTGAGTTATGGCAATCCCATAAAAGGGAATATAATATGAAGGACAATTGCAACAGACAAGACAGAAATGTAAAAAAATCCCCCAAATTTCTTGTACTTATATAGTACTAGCACCATGCCTTTAAGTCACAAACTAGATATGAATGCAATAGCACTCACACCTGTAACATCAAGGGATTATTTCAATCTTAAAGCTCTTTAACCAGAATAAGAATAGCGCTACACTGACACACTAGTGTGTACCAGAAAATACAAAGTTCACTGAAGCTATAGAAAAATTTGAGTCCAAAATATGCTGGTTATCCCTGACTGCCTAGATTTACTGAATTCAGCAAAGGCAATGAGAGGCATCAATGATAAAATACAAGTTATTGGATAGCAAGCAAAATAAGTTGGAGTCAATGTTACATTTTATATACACTTATTTGTGTGTCATGAGATTCAAAGTTTTGAAAACTTTTTTGAGATGTATAAAATGTATAAAGCTGTATTTAAAAAATAAAGAACTGCACATTTTTCAACAAACCTAAAATAGTATCTCTGGTTTTTTTGTATTTTAATTTTACTGCAGAAATGAAATGAGTAGTTTGATTTGTTCATGTTTTTCTATTTGTGGTTTTGTACTGATTTAAAAGCTTTTGCAATAATGATAGGGGAAGTGAAATTATTTAGTTCTTCTATTTGAAAGAATCAGTTATTATTAATTATAGAAGTGTTAGGCAGATATAGTTGCATAATAGTAATAAAATATTTTTAAAAAATCATAGTTGCACTTGAAAAAAAATGAACCTGTTGTTATTTTTCTGTTTTCTTAATGTGAGATTAGCATTTCCACTTTCTGCTTGCTTAAAAGGAAATGATTTTCTAGTATGTTTTTCTAGCAAAAAATAAAGTTTTTTTTCCTTTAAATTTTTTGTTTCTGAACTCTACATGACAAACTACAGTTGTTTTCTAAAGATAACATCCCAAAATTTGGAAGCATCTTTTATAATAGACCACAGATTTCCCCCCCGCCATTAACTGAGTTATAAAATTACAATCTCTTTTGACATTAGAATATTTTATAGAATACAGTATTAAAACATTTTATTAGAGCATTTTATTAAGGCTCTGGAACCCTATCTCATTTTAAAAAAAATATTTTGTTTATTATCTTACTCTTCACTGCATATAGGCTTTGAAGATAGTTTAGCCATAGAGATCAGTTAAGATGTACCTTCCAAGGATAGTTTCTCCTTAGATAAATGTACTTTCAGAAAAGTTAGAGGGCCTGGCAAGCAAGGAAGGCAGCCTCATATGTGGAATCCTGCTGAGTTAGGGAACAAGTAACTGAGTAGAAGAGTGATATTTTAAAAGGATGATAGTTAGACATGCTTGTCTCCAGTCCTAGGTAACAGGGAAGAGATGAAGTTTACAGAAGCCCTATGAAGGAATTTAGTTAATTTTGTACACTTGACAGATTTTCAGAGACGGCCCCAATGAAATGAGAAAGATGAAACTTCCTCCCCTATCTTTTATCCTGCTGCAGTTATGATCCAGAAAAATAATTCTTCCTCTGGCATTTAGGCTTGAAAAGAACCCCTGTTGAAGATAAAAAGGAAGATTTTTTTTCATTTGCTTCATTTGGCAATCGAGGAGGTGGTAAACACCTGGATTTCCTTGGCCAGACAGATTTGGCCAAATGATTGACAGTGAGGAAGAAAATAAAAATGTGCTTGATGTTCTAATCTTTTTTGTTGTTTTGAGAGCAGTAGGAATGATTTTTAAAACCTATATTGTGAATTTTGTTACACTGCTTTTAAATTGTCAGTTGCCTGCTATAAGAATTATCCCAAGCTATTCAGGTAAGAATGCTTTTCAATATTTTTTTAGGTACACTAACTATAATGGGTAATACAGTAATTGTAATGGATTAATTGGTTAGAGTTCTTGCACAATGCCTTCTGTTCTCCTCCAGTTTCTTGTTCCACTCATAAATTGCAATAGAAGTTTAATGGGATAAACTTGGAATATAAAGGACGCCTTTAAAAAAATTATTGAACATTTTCAACATTAAAAAACACAAAACACAAACACACATAAAACAGTTTTCCTCATTACAGCAACTTCGTACCGGTATCACTAGTACCATGTTTCCCCGAAAATAAGACCCTGTCTTATACTTTTTTGAACCCTGAAATAAGCGCTTGGCCTTATTGCCATGCACTCAAAAGCCCGATTGGGCTTATTATCAGGGGATGTCTTCTTTTGGGAGAAACAGGGTAGGATTTGAAGGTCAGAATGATTCTAACTGTTGTAGTGATGATGGAGGAGTCACTGTTTAATCTTCCCAATGAACATGTCTTATTGGTGTAGATGCAGCCTGGTGCCTCTGAGTTTTTGGGACTGAAATGCCCTCCAGGTACTGTACCCAGTGACAAGAAACTGTGAGAGTTGCAATCCAGAATACCTTGAGTGTACCAGATTACCTATTCCTTCCCCCTTCTTTTTTTGGGGTGTGTGAAAAATGCAGTCAGCAATTTTATGTAAGGTTAGGAGGAGTATTGTGCAAGATTAGGGAATGGGTCTTCTTTTGTATCTGGTACCCAGAGCTGATTAATATTAGTCTTGCTGATATCCAAATATTGATCACCTGTCCTCATTTCTCATGGAATTAATTCTTCCTAGCTTCATCCCTATGTCCCCAGGTGTGGGTAGAAATCACCCTTTAGATGCTATTTGAATGTGCTTTCAAATTAATTCAAAACAACCCCAACATGTAAAGAAAAGACTTACCACACATCCACTGACTAGATCTTCCTCACAGTCATATAGTCTCTTATTTAGAGCGTGCTTGTTGGCATCCAGAGGCCGGAATGAAGCAAAGTACACAACAGCCAAAGAAGCTGAGTAGAAAAACAGTCCCTGTGGAGTGTCTTGTGAGCTGCAGTTTAAGAAGTTAATGAATGCTGGAAAACTGTGAGGCAGTCAAAACAAACCAGCCAGAATCAAGGAATGCATTTATGTCCCTAAAGTCAAAGAGCAACTGGAAGCAGAGTAGCCATGGGGATATGACCTAAGTCTGTCAGGCCTTCCCTTGTTTTTATTCCCAGCATCTGCTAGTTATATTCCTAGCTCTTGCTTTCTCCAGTTCTTCTTCCTCCCTTCTCCCTCCTTCCATATACCCTAATTGCTTGGGACTTTTTAACTAGCCCTAGAAGAATGCATTTGAACAGTAAATATTTGGATGTAAGGAACTTTAGTGTTTCTGTTTCCCACAAAGGTTCAAGGTTCAAAAGACTTTTCATAGACCTGAATATTGGCTTCTATTCAACAATATGCACAGGCAAGAAATGTAAGATTATGTTCTGGGTAGGAAAAGCCAGCCAAAACACAGATGCACAAGTACATGACAGGAAGTATGTGGCTCAGGACTAATACTGATGAGAAGGATCTAGATGTCCTGGTAGATCACAGATTAAGCATAAGGCAACAGTGTGCTGCAGCTACCAAAAAGAGCCAGCATGATCTTGAGCAGGATCAGCAGATATATAATGCCGAGAACATTGCACTAGTTAGACTGCACCTAGAATATAGTACATGCAGTTTTGGTCAGCACAAAAGCAATAGCAATAGCACCTAGACTTATATACTGCTACGTAGTACTTTTATAACATTCTCTGAGCAATTTGCAATGTCATCATATTGCCCCCAACAATCTGGGTCCTCATTTTCTCAGCCTCAGAAGGATGGAAGCTGAGTCAACCTCAAGCCCATCAGGATGGAACTGCAGACTGTGTGCAGAGTTAGCTTGCAATACTACATTCTAATCACTGCACCACCAGGATTCCTACAATTTAAGAAGGATGCTGAAGGAATGGAAAGAGTACAGAGAACAATGTCAAAGGTAGTGAGCAACTTGAACGCTCAGTCTTATGAAGAAGTTATCGCTGGTCCTCAACTTATGACTATTCATTTTGTAACTGTTCTGTTATGTTTGTTGTAACTGTTATGACCAAAAAAAAGTTATGAAACAAATGACTTATGTCTGGTCCTTGCATTTACAACTATCACAACATCACCACAGCGACATGATCCCAATCCGGGTGCCGGACAACCAGCTCACATTTTTGATGGTTGCAGTGTTCTGGGTTCAAGTGATTGCCATTTGCAACCTTCCCAGCCAGTTTCCAACAAGCAAAGTCAATGGGGAAGCCAGCAAGGAAGGTCACAAGTTGGGATCACTTGATGCCTCGTTTAACAACCACACCACTTAACTATGAATTTTTCAGTCGCTATTGGTGGTTGTAAATTGAACTGCAAAAGAAGTGGGCATGCTTAGCCTATAGATGAGAAGGCTAGGAGCAGACAATGATAGCCCTCGTTCAATACTGAAACAGCTGTCATAGGAAGAGAGTATATTTGATTTTGATTTTATTTTATTAGATTTATATACTGCCCTACTCCCGAAGGACTCAGGGCGCTGAACAGCCATTAGATAAAACACGTAATACAAAAACATTTATAAACAGGATAAAAACAGAATTAAAGTCTATGTCTATGGGTGGACTAACTAAAATGTCTATGGGTGGACACTTTAAAGAGGTAGATCTAATCTTGAAATAAGGAAGATGTCAAGGTTCCAAATAGCATCCGAAATCAAATCAGAGTCCGAGGCACAGCATTCCTCAAGTTCCAATGTATTAACAGAGCCATGTTGGCACAGCTGTGAGAAACTCGAATCTAAAGCTACGGGGGTTTCTCCACCCAGTTTAAAGTTCATTCCCTTATTCCCACAACCACAAGTGCATCATGTTGACCAGTTGTCTTTTGCCATCGTGTCCGCTACTCCCATCAGCTTCCGGGCAGGTACTGAACAAAAGATGACCTTGAGAATCTAGAAGGAATTTGTTATGGCTACATCTCTACATCCCTCATGCAACAGCCCCTCCCAAATTC
>JANHGD010010514.1:92347-102859 GCA_027560375.1 Imantodes cenchoa
CAAAATCCCCATTCCCTCCCCACTCCTGGGGGAAGGATATTGCAAAATCTCCATTCCCACCCCACTCTGGGGCCAGCTAGAGGTGGTATTTGCCAGTTCTCTGAACTACTCAAAATTTCCGCTACCGGTTCTCTGAACCACTTAAAATTTCCGCTACTGGTTCTCCAGAACCTGTCAGAACCTGCTGGATTTCACCCCTGATCCCCCTCCCTGTACCAAATCTTTGGATTTGCATTCATGGTTATTTACCTTGCCTGGGTTATTCTGAACAGAACCTGATTTGTAATTTTAAACGTGGCATTGCATGAAACCACCTATCCTTGTTTTACATTTTTAATAATAATTGTTTTGATCGCTGGTTTCTTTGGCGAGCATGTTTAATTGCACCCACACAATAAGATTTCCTGATGGAGGACGAATTTGCTTAGGAAATGCGGAGCCTGTTATTGTTTTCAGCCATCATATAGTACTTTGGCAGTTCTCATCGAATAACAACATATGTAGTCTCACCCTCAAAAACTAGTGGAATTAAAGAAATTTTGTTTGTTATTTTGGTATGCTCCAAATTCTAATTCTGTGATCTCAAGACATTTGTTTTTATTTTTCTGGAAAAGGTTGAATTTTTCCAAGAGTTCTCCCCATGGCTCTGTACGGTCAAGCAGCTTTCTTGGAAATAGAACACAGGTAGATATCATAATTCATCTGGATTCCATTGTGGATTGTACTGCGTAAAGCAACTAAGATAAAGGTGAAGGTTTCCCTTGTCCAGTCGTGCCCAACTCTAGGAGGCAGTGCTCATCTACATTTCTTAGCCAAGGGAGCCAGTGTTTGTCTGTAGACACTTCTGTGATGATGTGGCCGACATGATTATACACCCAGGCACACAAACGCTGTTATCTTCCCACAGAACTGGTACTTATTGATCTACTTGCATTTGCATGCTTTCAATCTGCTAGGTTGGCAGGAGTTGGAGCAAATAACGGGAGTTCACCCAGTCACGGTGGTCGGATCTCAAACCTGGGCTGTCAGTTTTTCTTTCTTTTAAAAAAAATTTTTTTTTTTATTGAACATTTTCAACATTAAAAAACACAAAACACAACAAACAGATAAAACAAACAAACCATTTTCCTCATTACAGCGATTTCGTACCAGTATCACTACTATCCATAAGTTATCTAAATTCTAATTTTTAATACATTCTACTCTATTATTACCTTACTACTTACACACATACAGGGGTGGGTTGCTACCCCCACGGGCCACACTGCCGAGGGGGTAGCACCGTTAAAATGACGAATGGCTCTGGAGCCACTGGCTCCGGGCCGCTCGTCACGGCTGGCATTTTTTTTAAAAAAAATTGGCGTTGCCCTGTGTCAGCTCTAGTGTGCATGTGCATGCTGGCCAGCTGATTTTCGGCCTTCTTTTCAGCCATTTTTCACTCTCCCCAGGCTTTAGGAGGCTTTCCTGAACCCTGGGGATGGCGAAAAACAGCCCAATGGCCCAATCGGAAGTTTGGAAACAAACTTCCAGTTGGCCCATTGGGCTGCTTTTTGCCTAACCCTAACCCTAACCCTAGCCCTAGCCCTAGCCCTAGCCCTAGCCCTAGCCCTAGCCCTAGCCCTAGCCCTCCCCAGGCTTCAGGAAGCTTTTCTGAACCCTGGGGAAAGTGAAAAACGGGCCTACCGGAAGTCCAGAGGCTTCAGTGAGGCCTGTGCACATGCGCGCATGCATGCATGTGTGGGTGGCAGCAGGTGGTTGTGTGCATGCATGGGGGAGCAGCGTGGAGGTTGTGCGCATTGGGGGGAAGGGCATGGCATTATGGATGTGGGTACCTGCACGTGCACAATAGCATGCGCACACACTCTTTTGGCACCCGAGTCAAAAATGTTCGCCATCACTGATCTAATAGTTCAGAATATCTCACCTTCTTACTTAGATCTAAAGCATTTGGAGATATCATGGTCTCCACTGTTGACACCCAAATTGGAATTTTCCTATAATGGTTGTTCTTTATTTTTTCCCAGACTGTTATCAGAGCATCCTTCACTAAATGTCTCTGAAAATATACATGAGTTTTGTTCTTCCCTTCCCAGAGGAATTCATGCCAGCCGATTCGCAGATTGTGACCTTCCTGACTTTCCTCCTCCAATACCTCTCCACTCTCCTGTTCTTCATCCATTATTACATATTGATCATAAAACTCTCGAGCTTTGTCCAGAGTGTCAACTGTTATTTTTTTATCTTGCCATGATACAAGCATACCCTTCAGTATCATCCATTGGAACATTGTCTTGTTTTTCACCAATTGCAAGGAGAGAAAGTTATAATTCCTCCTTTGCTCTCTAATTCATCTGGGTATTTGTTTAAGAGTCACAATTTCCTTCCCCCCATATATCAACGGATTGTCTCTTGTCCTTCTGTAAATTTCACCTCTCACTGTCTTTTTTGAGAATCTTATGTGAACTTCACGCGGTAGCTTATGGCATCAGGCATAGTTAGTCTAAACTTTATATATCTCATCAATGCTATTCTGCATTTCACTTTTTTTGATCTGTAACACATTTGGCAGGACTTCCGTCATAAGATTCGCTAGATCTTCTTCCTTTTTCTCTCTCATATTTTGAAACCTCAGATAAAAGGCCGATTTTTCTAATTCGAGATGCATAACTGCCTCCTCCTGGTCCCTGTTCATTGCCATCAGCCTTTCCTCTGTTTCTTCTAATTTTTTCTCAATTCTGTTCTTTCCTCCACTAACTTTATTCTCTGTTAATTTTTAACAATTGTCTCTTGTATTTTCCCCATCCTCTCTTTCAGTTCATCTATATCACTCCTCATCTCGACATGGTTCTTCCCTATTGTCTCTTGCGTTTTCAACATCACTTCCTGCATCATATTCAGGGTAGTTTTTAAACTTTGTAAAGTTATGTTGGATCACACTCCTGATTTTTCACCCCATATCTCTTCTTGTTCTCTGCCCTGCTGGAGAGGCTGTCATCTGCCCTATTTTCTTAACAGTTTTGGTAGTTGCTAGTCATACTTAACTTGTCATACTTAACTTGTTGAAAAAAACTCTTCCACAGCACCATAAACTATCTTTCAAAATTTCAAATATTTTATTTTCTTATTGTACTTAAGTCTAGTACACAGAAAGTTACTATACAAAAATTACTAAAATATAGCCTCTTAATCTAGATACAGTGTCGTCTATTAACAAATATAACCAAGGAATAAATCTATAATCAATTATAAGTTCATAAAGTTCATAAAGTCACTGTTATATATAGCTTAATTAATTAATAGTTAATAGATATAATATATGTATAAATATAAATAGATAAATAGAGATATAATACTGGTTATGGATATAAACACTGGATAATTATGGATAATATTGGTTATGGATATAAACACTGGTGAAGAACTTTGGTTCTTCACCAATTTCACCAAAGTTCTTTACCCCTGCTTCTCACCCTTGCCTCTGTGAAATCTCTGTATTCAAAATCCAAAGTCCATCCTCAAAGTCCAAGATGTCTACTTCCATCTATTTTGCACAGTCACTGTCACTATCACTTTAATCTTTACTCCCAAACTTGGACCAGTCCTTCCTCTAGGCAAGCACCTTTTCCAGATCTACTCACAGCCACAGGCAAAGTTACCTGACTAAATATCAACCAGTTCACTTTCAATTGTGAGCTCTGATGTCAAATCCCCCAAAATAGCCGCCGTTCGCTTCCTCCTCTCCTTCCTCTATGATTGCTGACTCATTCTTTTCTGTCTCTCACTCACACCACTAAATCGCCGCTTCTCTCAGATTAGAGTCTTACTTGCCTGTCAGCTTTTAATTTCGCCAATGCAAACAATGCAACCCAGTTAATCCTTCATTCTCACTCTCCACCGATTCTTGTTGCTGCTTCACACTTTTTTCTCCTTCATGAATCAGGCCACCGTACCTCTGGACCTTTCTTCTATGCCAGAATTGATGGGTTCCTCCTGTTACAATGGGGGGCCGCTCTTCTCCCCGACGCCCCTGAGGTATCCCCTCTACGATGCCTGCCACTCCAGGGCTTCGCTTAGCCTCTACTGGCCTCCAGATGTAGAAAATTGGACAGTGAGAACAGAGCCCTGTTCTCCTGCTCCGCACCGCCACGCTGACCCAGAAGTCTCCCCCAAGGACACCTTTTTAAAAGAGAAATGTTATCTCCATTCCAATGTATTAAAATATTACATATTACAAAATATTAAAACCTGTTGTATTAGTTCACTTGTTTTTTGCAAGATGACAGCATTGCTCAAAATTGTGTTGCTCTTAACTGTGAAGCAGAGCCTCCGTTAAGTTGTATCCCTAAGCAACTAAATGTATTGAGATCTGATATTGTTTAACACATGGGGTTCATGTAGAAAGCATAATCATTAACAGAAAATAACAAAGGTATGATACAAACAAACAAGGCAGAAGAAAAATAGTCAGCGGTGGGTTGCTGCCAGTTCAGACTGGTTCTTTAGAACCAGTAGCGGAAATATGGTGCTGTTCGCCAAACTGGCAGCGATGACTGGCGGTCCACGCTCCCGAACCGGTCCTCTGATCGCTGTGGCTTACAAAAAAACTCTCTGTGCATGTGCAAAGGCTTCTGCGCATTGCAGAGGGTCATTTCCAGGAAGTGACACATATGCGCAAAATGTGCACTTCCGTCACGATGCAAACTGGTAGGGAAGAACCTACCCCTGAAAGTAGTGCCTTATGCGCATTCAGACACCTTATAATTGAAATGAGAAACTTTTCCAAAGAATTCTCCATTCAAAACCTCTTTTAAAAGGGCATAAAAAGTTAGAGCACCAGTGCTGGCAAGTGCAACCAATGTTTCTCAGCCTTCTAGTAGGTTAGCAAGTAAATACAGTTAGAAGTTTGTTCTTCAAGAGATTTGGTCAGAACTAGCTGTGATGTGGAGGATATTGGATGTGCTCTTTGTAAATGTGCAAAGTCAAACAGTAGGCAAGATAGATAACATTGTGGTAGGCATCTTGCTTAAGAACCTTTTTATTGGTCTTGTCCATTCTCTGAATAGGATGTTTTTCCTACCTTATTAACTAATTGTAATATTTAAACAGAAAGCTGATATGTATGATTTTTCACAATATTTTTATTTGTTTGATAAAACTGATTGTTTCATATTAAACTCAACAACAATTTTCAAAACTATATCCTACTGAGTCTTTATTGCCACGTAAGTATTTCTAGAATTGCTATTGAAAATTTGTATTTGTATTTTTGGAATTTATGCTTATGTTTGTTGGTCTTTTCATGAAGAGGGAATTGCCTTAACACAAGATAGTGAACCGTATTTATGACAATAATTATGATTATTATCTCTGTTATAATTAATAAACAATATTGATTTAACCAATTAATATTTATAAACTTGCAATTATAGATTGAAGAGCCGGACAGTAAGTAAAGTCTAATTACTGCCAAACCAAACTTTTAAATTATGAAAAAAATTAGTATTTGCATAAAGTAACAGGAAGACTTTATATTTTATTTTGTTTATTTTATGTTATTATTTTAAACATTTATGTAGCCACCCATCATATAACATACCCTGACTGGCTCCCAATCAAAAAGTAAAATAACATAAAACCATATTAAAACTATAAAATCCAAACACTTTAAAAACCAAAAATTGGGCTCCATCAAGCTTCCAATATGAAGTTATCTCATCTGAACACTTGGGGGAAACCCAAATCTTCCGTGCTTTATGGAAAGCTAGAAGGTTAAAGGATGAACTTCAAGGGGAGGGGTTCCATAGGCAGTTCCATAGACTGCCCTGGAAAACTCATATTTCCTAGCTCCCATAAGATGACAATATTTAAGAGAGTGGATTGCCTTATCTGACCATATAGGATAAAAAGCTGTACTTAGGAAAACCTAGCCCTGAAACATATAGGGGTTTAAAGATGATGACCAACACCTTGAATTGCACTGGGAAGAAACTGGAAACCAGTGTAGCTTGGGCACCAGAGATGTTACATGGGCAAACCTAGGAGTACCTATCATTGTGCCCACTGTTATGTTTTGAACAAGTTGAAGTTGTCAGGTGGTCTTCAAGGGCAGCCTCATGTAGAGTGCATTGCAATAATCCAAATGGAAGGTGACCAAAGCATGAATGACCATGAGCAAGGCCTCTCAGTTCAGGAATAGGTGCAATTGATGCACTAGATGAATCTGTGCAAAGGATTCCTCAAGCCAGAGCTGCCATCTGCTCTTTGAGCAGAAGCTGTGAATCCAGGAGAACTCCCAAATTATACACCAGCTCAGTCTGGGAAAGTGCCACCCTGTCCAGAATCAAAGATGAAATATCATCTGGACTTGGGGGAGTCAAAGCCCCATAGCCACTTCATTTTGCCAGGGTTAAATTGAAGCTGGTTCCTCCCCATCCAAGCCTTTATATCTTCCAGACATTCAGCCATTACCATCACAATATCACCTGTCCAGCTAGGGGTAGAGATATATAATTGGGTATCATCAGCATACTGATGGTATCGGGCCTCATACCAACAGATAACCTCCCTTAGCAATTTCATGTAGATCTTTAAAGGGAGCAGTGAAAGGCTTGAGCCCTGGGACACACTATATGGAGCTCTCCTTTCCTATCAACAGCAACTAGAACTAGCTATGAAGGAAGGCTACTGTAGCACAGTGGCCCCAGTCATACCCCTGAAACTGGTACAAAAGGATACCATGGTAATTATCTCCAAAGGTAATCAACATGTATAACCAATGCTGTTTCAGTGCTGCGCCTCAGCCTGAACCCGGACTGGAAAGGATCCAGATAATCTGCTTTTGTAACTTTGCATCAACCACCATATCAACATGCTTCCCTGAAAAGGAAAAATTGGAGACTGGACATTGTCCAATACCATGGGGTCCAAGGCAGAGGTGGGTTCCTTACCAGTTTGGACTGGTTCTATAGAACCGGTAGTAACTTGGCCTAGACTGCCAGAACCGGCAGTGACCCAGGCCTGCCATGCCCCCGAGCTGGGTGGCGCCATCTTGTTTTTTGCTTCTGCATGCACAGAAGCATTTTTTAACTACTGTGCATGCGCACATGCGTGTGCCTACGAGTCACGTCCCTGAGTGAACCGGCAGTAAAGGATCCGGAACCCAGCCATGGTCCAAGGATGGCCTCTTGAGAAGGAGATATATCACTGCCTCTTTGGGGAGCAGGTGATAACATCCTGTCCTGCAAAGAGCCATTAATCACTGTTTAGATCACAGGCCATCTCCTGGGAGGCCATTCCTCAAAGTGACCCTGCCAGGGCTCCCTTAGCTTTTCCTTAGCCAGGAGGGACCTGATTACTGGAAATAGGGCTGCCAGCCACCTCCCTGCAGATGCAATAAGGGTGGAGAAATAATTACACTTCACTGCCCTTATCACACATTTTAGCCACAATTCCAGTAAGACTTATTGGTCTATAGTTTTTTTATTCATCTTTGTCATCTTTTTTATAATCAGGCAGATTATAATGGTGACTTTCTATCTGACTGGAATGTATCCTGTATGTTTATATGAGTGATTTTAAGATTAAAATCCTCTATTAAGCTGGCAAATTCAAGGAAAAAGATAAGAATGTTGCATGGAAGGAAACAGATTTCTAACTACAAAAATGACTAAGAAAAGTATTCCACCCATCTTCCCATTTATATTTTTTTTCATAACCGAGGAATTAGAGTCTATAATTTTTTCATAATCAAGGAATTTGAGTTTTTTATACTATATTTTGATTTTTCAATGTTCTTCTTTGTATCTTTACAGATCTCCACTATGCTACTGTATATTGGTTAGAAGCTGAAAAATCTTTCGAAGTTAGGGATGTATTAGATAAGAATGGCGATGCTTATGGCTATTACAATGACACTGTACAATCTACTGGATGGGGGATACTTGAGATCAAAGCAGGCTATGGTAACCAGCCCGTAAGCAATGAAATACTCATGTACGCTGCAGGTTTCTTGGAAGGCTACCTCACTGCTTCGTAAGTAGTTTGGCAAACTAAATTGGCATTGCTTAATTGATGATCCAAAATGTGGGTTGGACTTTTTGGATTTTTGAAAACCACACACTCTCTTGTTATTTGGCTTGCTATAATCACACGTTCCAAAATATCCCAATTGACTAACCTTGCCTCCAAAACAGAGACATAAATCCATTTTGAGTCATGGTTTCTTATTTTGCCTTGGAGAAAAATGATAGACAAACCACATTAATTGTAAACCATTTAGATATGGTGGGAAGCCATGATTACAAAAATAGGAAATAGGAAAGGAGACTGTGCACGTGAAAGAAGCAGCTTAGTTACCGGTACTTATAATATGTACTTTTAATACAGTATATATTAAGGAAAGATTCATCTTCTGGAACAATAGACAACTATTGTTTATAGGTGGACCAGACTGGAAACAGATTCCATGGAAACCTAAAACTACCTTTTTAAAGATTGGCTACAGTAACAGAATCTTGCAAATTTGATTGTGATTGCCTTCCTTATGTGAATTATCATTTAACAAGGCATTAAAGCAAGTGATGTCTTGACTAAACTTCCCTAAACTTAGGTTATTCTAGATTTACAGGTTGAGAATTTGAGGTCCAAAATCTGAAAGGCACTATGTTGGAGGACCCAAAGGTGTTTTTTTTTTAAAAAATTAAAAAGGCGATTGGACTTTCTTGGTTTATTCCCTTTGAAAATTTCTTGCTTCTCATTCAAGAAGCTTTTTCAGTTCTAATCAAACTTTAATTTTAATTCTAATTATTTTTCATGTTTTTATCTCTATGGTTTGATATTTTGCCTACAGCTTTGAGCAGGCAAACCAAGATTATTGGGCAGAATTAGCATTCTGCTCATAATACCAAATGAAAGAAGATTCAAGCTAATTTAAGAAAATCTTATAAAAATAACTTGAAATATATAGTTTTAATTAAGGTTACTGTGAGTAAGGTGAGAAGCCTGCTTATTGTTATTTTACATGCAGAATGAAATTATGCACAGTCTTTCTTATTCTTCATATTGGAATGTCACAACTGTTGCTGTACTAAAGATACAAGTTAAGACAAAGAATTTATCAAGTTGTGTTCATATTGAGACTGCAGGATAAGTGGACTAAAATAATATTTCCCGCATATTTCTTTCAGACGTATGAGTGACCATGTTGCAAATCTGTATCCTCAGATGATTAAGAATTTCAACATTGAACAAAAAGTAAAAGATTTTATGCAGTATGTATTCTATTGACAAAAATGTTCCCATTCATAAGTAGCAATGAAACAATGCTATAGTACGGCTTTAAGAATCCCCAGAGTTATTGAATGTTTTAAAATCAAAGTCAAAGCCTTTATTGTCATTGTACATCATGTATACAACAAAATTGGTTTAGCCTCTACTGGTGCAGTTTATTATTTATTTTATTTATTTATTTGTTCATACTTATATGCTGCCCAACTCCCGAAGGACTCTGGGCAGCGTATAAGTTCATACAAGACAATGTAAATAATATATTGACTAAGCTAATTCCACTTGCTCCAGCAATACATAATTAAATGAGGAACAGACAAACAGAATTAGCGTGACTCTGTGCAAGAATTGAAGCTAAAACATGTGATACAAGGAAAGGTTATGACATAACAGATTTACTACATTTCTAAAATACCACAAGCCTTTTTGGTTTTGATGCAGAGTTGACAGTGTCTCCAGCACTTTAGGGTCATTATATTTAGCAGAGGAAATGTATCTGTGATGTTTGAAATTATCAAAACTTTTTTAAAAAAAGAACATGTATTAATATGGTTTGTCCTTTGTTCTGTGACTTCATTGTTTAATAGCTTGAGGAGAGGCATAATCCTAAATATATAAACAAGTCCCACTGAGACATAGATGGAGTATAAATTTCAGTAGTTCTGTTTAAATATATATCCTAAACTCAGATTTGTTCCTATATAGGAAACAGGATGAGTGGACCAGGCAGCAGATTAAAAATAACAAGGATGACCCCTTCTGGAGAAATGCAGGCTACATTATTGCTCAGCTGGATGGGCTGTACATGGGAAACGTGGAATGGGCTAAACGGCAGAAAAGAACAGTAAGAAGAAATATGTTGTCTTTCACTTTCAGAAAAGGAAATAGTGTTTAGTTCAAGATTTAAGTTAAG
The DNA here is from genome assembly GCA_027560375.1 of Imantodes cenchoa. NCBI lineage: Eukaryota > Metazoa > Chordata > Lepidosauria > Squamata > Dipsadidae > Imantodes > Imantodes cenchoa. The sequence continues at coordinate 102,546 of JANHGD010010514.1, forward strand.
ACCAAGTCTTTCTGCATTCTATATAGAATATATAAAACATCCTTTATGTTACAGCTGTTCCGTTTGATATAGAACTTGGTACAGCCCCAGAGTGGAGCATTACTCAATAATTCTCTAACCATTTAGGAAGCTTAGATAGAAGGTAAACGTCTGTCTGCAATTGCTATACCACACAGGGAAAGTGCTGTCATTATAGCCCTAATTTTGGAATGGGCTGGGTGACCTTCTGAGCGTCAATAGGAAATTGTCATTGTGAATTAGCAGGAGGAGAATTCACTGGATACAAATAGCTTTCACCTTTATTTCCATACTCA
>JANHGD010010514.1:130050-150345 GCA_027560375.1 Imantodes cenchoa
CGGAGAACATTGTTGCTTGTGCATAAAAATGTTTTCTGTGCCCCAGCTTGCTGTAGCCATTTGGAGGATGGTGACGCTGCACAGTGCTAAAAAAACAGAGACCACTGCTTGAGAGGGACCTAATTAAGTCTTCGATCCGGCTGGCTCATCTGCCTCTCTGATGCCAGGCCTGGCATTAAAATGAACAGAAGGGGCTGTTGGCTCGGCATTCTGCGGCCAGCCCCGCACCGTGTGCCAGCCCGCCTTGTCGCGCCAGGCTGATTTTCTTCTCCCTCTGCCTGCCAATCAGTGGGTCTAAAGTGAACCTGCTCATCAGAAGAACATTTGGCTCGCACATAGACACACACATATCCATAACTTCCATTTGTGAGTCAGATGATTGGTTGTTTTTCTCATCCTTCATTAAAAAACAAGCGCAAAACGGCCTAAGTGCAATTCTCCTCTTTATACTAGGTCGGCTTGCATCATGGTTCTTTTTTCAGATCTTGTATGTTTCTCTTTTGACTTTGTCTCCCTTAAACATCCTTCTTTTGGCCACCTGCTGAAGTATTGATCATGTGCTTTGGGAGCAGGAAACTCTTTTGGTGGCTAATTTTTTTTTAAGCACCGTTGACGGCAGGAGTCTCAAACATGTGGCCCATAGCAGGGGTGGGTTCTAACTTACCTCGCTGCCGGCTCACTTCCTCCCGCGCTGTGTGGCCGCTCCTCAATGCACGCGCTTTGCACGCGCGCACATGCGCAGTGCCAAAAGATAAAAAAATATTTTTAAAAGCCAAAAGCAAGATGCCGACGCATGCGCAGTGCTGGAAATTTGGCTTCTGCACATGCGCAGAAAAGAAAAAAAATCCGGAAACTCCCCTCCCCAATTAAAAAAAATAAAAATAAAAGAAAGATGGCGGCGTCCACAGACCCGCACCAACAGAACCGGTTCTGTGACATCATCATGACGTCATCAGTGCCTTGCTACCGGTTTGGGCGAACCGGTTCAAACCGGAAGGAACCCACCTCTGGCCCCATAGCTTCCAGGTCATTTTTCATGGGCTGCAAAAATACTCTATGGGTCCTGAGGACACTACTAATGAAACCTGGTGCTGCATAGATACACAAGTTGGTCTATAGAAAATGTTCCAGGAAAGTGAGCAACCTAGAAGCCTCAGATTGACTTGGTGGCTTTCCTGACAACGTCAGGGTGCTTGGCTGGTGGCTGCACATTTAATGTCCTGAAACATCTTGCATCAATCAGTACTGCTCTCTGAGTCTGAGTGCCCCTACCTGCTTTGGGCCCTCCAGGCATCAACAGTGAAGCTTGGTCTGGGAAGGCAGGTCAGGAGTCTGCTCGATGTGGTCCAGGGTGGAGGGGATGGGAAGGAGGCAATGGCTGAGCAAGAGGGCCAAGTCCAGTTGCCCCACCATGAGTGTTTTTCTGCAGTCAAGTGGAGATGAGTTTGAACAAGCAAACGAACTTTCTCTACTAGTCCAAGGGAGGGGAAAAAAGTCTCTGCTAGGCAGGGTGGCAAGCAAATGAGAAAAAGACCCAGGAAAGAAAGATTTCTCTGGTCAGCAAAGAGTGAGAAGAAGCTGAAAAGCAGGATTTTGGCTCCACTTAATGGGCATGAATTCCTTAGATTGTGTCATCCTAAATATGATCTTTAAAAATACATAAATAACCAGAATTACTACTAAAACTGAATGTTGCTATTCTGGTTTGTGGGAAACACTGCCAACTAAGAAGCCAAAGTGAAATGTCTCTCTTTGTAAATAGCTCTGTTTTAGTTTCAATACTTTTATGTTTAATGACCTGCCATGATACTCTTTCATTTTAACTCATTGTTTTCATATCAATATTTGAAAAAGGCTTTGATGTTTCAGCTCTTGAGCTAATAAAACCACCCTGAGATAGTAGCATACTTGATGATTTGAGAGCCCTGATCTGCACTGTTTTGGACTACACACACACACACACACACACACACACACACACACACACACACACAGAGGCAGCCATCAGTCAGTCCCATCAATAACCAAGCAGGCCTTTTGACGTCCTGCCAAGGATGGGTGGCCACATTGTGGTTGTCTCAGGAAACCTCAGTGGGCGGGGTTCGCACCGAACGACGCCACAAATCAGGATTTGCCAACCGCTAAGCCCGAGTCCACATGATACCCGAAAGCCAAAACCAAAAAGAACGCAAAACTACAATTTAGATGAGCTTTGAGTCATTTGCTGAACGTATCCGGGGTTGTTTTTCTTGGCCTTTGGGAAACGATTGGCCCTGCCTTCTTTTCGGCTCTTTTGGGGGCTTCTCGGTCAACCTTCGGACCCCCGAGAATGGTTTCCCCATCCAAATATTATCCCGGGCAGATCCTGCTTAGCTTTGGAGACCAGCTGAGTATAGAAGAGGAACACAGGCGGCATTCACTTACTTTCTCTAATGGTTCGCAAATGTGAGTGTGCGCACGGCCTTCCGCGCACGCGCTTTGCTCATGTGCGTGGCTTGCACTCACGCACACGGCTTCAAATTGTGCCTAAATAGGACGGCATAATGCTGGGACAGGTGGGGAGACCCACCCGCAGGTCGCTACTACCGGTTCGCCCGAACCGGTCCGAACCGGCTGAATACCCTCACTGGAGAGGCATCAAATAGAGGTGGTCCTTGGCTTACAACAGTTCGTTTAGTGACTGTTCAAAGCAGGGGTGGATTCCACTTACCTTCGCCACTGGTTCGCATTGCGACGTTTCACGCGCATGCCCTTGCTCCTCTCGTGCGTGCGTCCCATTGTGCAATTTCACTTCCGCGCAGAAGGTGGATTCAGCCCAAGACACAGCTGAGGAGCTGATCAGCTGTGCTTCGGGAGAAGAAATAAAGGTCGGTATTAACCCGGGGGCAGGCGGGAGGGTCGTTTTTCCCAAGCAGAGGACGAGGAGAAGCCAGCAGAACACAAAAAAATTCTCCGAAAATACAGAAAAAATATGGCGGCGCCCACGGACCAGCACCGACAGAACCGGATCCGTGACACCATCTTCACGTCACCAGCAGGTCGCTAACGGTTCAGGCGAACTGTTCCAAACCAGGAGGAACCCCCCCTCTGGCAAAGTTACATTGGTACTGAAAAAAATTGACTTACGACCATTTTTCAGACTTATGACCATCGCAGCATCCCCATGATCACGTGATTTACATTCGGAGGCTTCACAATGACTTGTATTTATGACGGTCACAGTGTCCCGGGGGGCTCACATGATCTCTTTCTGCGACCTTCTGACAAGCGAAGTCGATGGGGAAGCCAGGTTCACTTAACAACCATGGGCTAATGTGCCAACCGCAGTGACTCACTTAATAACCCGTAGCAAGAAAGACAGTAAAAGGGAGCAAAAGTCACGTGTCTTGCTTAACAACAAAAATCCGGGGCTCGATTGTGGTCATAAGTTGAGGACTACCCGTACAACTCTTATCTTCCCAAGCCTTCAGTTCTCATTGTCTTCTCCACTTGTTCCTGCAAACTGAAGATGTCCCCAACTTATGACCACAATTGAGCCTGCAATTTTTGTTGCTAAGCAAGACAGTCGTTAAGCGAATTTGGCCCCATTTTATGACCTTCCTTGCCACACTTGTTGTGAATCCCTGCCGTTGTTAAGTTAGTTCCCCCCCTCTTGATTTGGCTTGTCAGATGGTCGCAAAAGGGGATCACGTGACCCCAGGACGCTGCAAACCGTCATAAACGTGAGTGAGTTTTCTAACATCCAAATGTCAATCACATGAGCATGGGGATGCTGCGACGGTCATAAGTGTGAAAAACACACATAAGTCACTTATTTCAGCGCCGTCGTAATTGCGGTTGCTGAGTGACCTGTTGTAAGTCGAAAACATCTGTACATCTGTTTTATTATTTATTATTATCCTCTGCTGTTCACTTCATTATTATTCCCTGAGTCTATCCAATATGGCAGTGACGGCAAACCTTTTTTAGTTCGCGTGCCAAAAGGGGGTGTGTGCGTGCATCAGCACGTGCCCACGTGCCCACACCCATTCCCTCCCCCCCACACATATCTTTTGAAGATATGGACGCTTGCTTGAAGCAAATATGTGGCTGCTCTTGATCTTCCTGATTATTGTGACATCAGCCCAATGGAATACAGGAAGGAAATGCAATTTTTGCAGATTTGAATTCCACTAGTTTATTAAACCTTGCAACTGTCAGAAATACAGTATTTCATACCTTGGAACATCTTATTCATACACTTCTGATAGCTCCAGTGAGGTTTAACATCTGTCTATATGAATTATTCTTTGTATATAGTACTGCAAGTTTGATCCTGAAATGGATATGTATGTCTCTTTGTAAAGTCTTACTCCTTTTCCTGATTGCTTCCCTTAATGTTTGGCTGTAAACTTTGTATTAGAAATATGCCTATGCATTAATTAGGGATCTAGGTAAAGGCAACTACACAGAGATGAGAAATATGTTTATGAAGATTTTCAAATGCAATTGACTGCAAGAATTTTATTATACAATGATAACGTGTAGAAATGCTAGTAGGCTTTTGCTACCATCATTAACTGGAATTGGGGATTTAAGGTTCCTTTGTCCTCTTTGCCCCATATTTCTAATGTGCTTTTTAAAGCTGTGCACCAGTAAAAGCTGAGTGCTACTAAAGTAGGAATAAATGAAATAAAAAAAGTAGAAGGAATATTTTAAAATAAAAGATGGAATGGCATTAGGTAACAACATTTGAACAGCATATTGAAAATGCCTTTGATAATTGAGGGAATAATAAATACTATTGCTATCACAACTGTTTAAGATTTTTTTTAATGTCAAAAGAAGCCTACTTTTGAGAGCAGTTTTTCTCACACCTTTTTTCCCAACCCTGTAGCAGAAACCTGTTAGAAGTAACGAACAGATTAACAACAGGATATATAACAATCTATTTTGGGATAGTGTTTCTTAGAGTTGTAATAAAACTACAATATCCAAGATGAACAATAGTGATTAATATTAGCTATATTTTATAGTTCTTCTATAAATGTCACAGATATAAAGTTATTAAATGTAATAGATCAAAAATAAGTTACAATTAATGGATGTAATTGTTTAATTTAATATTGAATAGATTGCTTTTAAGGTTACTTAAACATTTAATGTAAGTACTTATTATTTTCTAAATATAATTTTTGAACTGCAATTAAATGTATTTTTAATATACACAGGCTAATATTTAACATTTTAGTTTGACATATCTGCCATTATTTGCTATAAATGTTACTGGAAATCGACTATTTACCAAATAGAAATTAATCTGGGATTTGGGTGCATATGGTAGTCTCTTGCAAAATATGTAAAATGAAGACAATTATACAGATTTTTTTTTTAAAAAAACCATCTTATTGCGTTACTCTGTAATCAAAGTTACCTGAGGAAAATCCTCCATAAAACTCACATTAAAAAAAAATTACAAAATCAAACTACAATTCACTTCTGACTTACACAATCCACATTTTACATTTACAACAGCAGGCAATGGCTGAATCACATTGTGCAACGATTCTGACCATTGTGAGTGGGAGCATTGAATGGCATATGAACTTAAAACATTATTTTAAAAAAATTATGATCTCTCATGGAATTCTAGGATTTTCTGGAATTCCATTTGAGAAAGACTAGTCTAAAAGATGCCTAGTCTAAAGGATGTATCTGTTGTAACTTGCCTGCATCCTGCGCAGCTGGCCATGGATCCAGGGGAACCAGAGATTATGGTGGTTAGGCACGGTCATTCTGTGCACCTGGCACCTGAGTCAGACAGAGAGGAGGGCTCGGTGTCAGAGGCTGAAAACCAACCAGGGCCTTCTGCACTTCCTCAGTCTGAGCTGAGTCACTCAGGAGAAGAGGAGGAGTCTCTGATTGATGCTAGGGCGTGCAGGCAGCTAGCAGGCGACATTGGCTCTGTAGGAGGAGGTCTTCTCTTGTGCAAAAGCTGCAGGATGGTGGGCCACGCCCTGACGCTATTTAAGAGACAAGAATGCTGTGTCACATGCTGAAGACAACATTATTGGATTTTACTGGCTACTTTCTGCATTTTGGAATCGCTGTTCGAGATTTTGAACTTTCGAGTTGGGTGATTTATGTTTCCGGACTTTCTGCCAACTTCTGAGGTTTGCTGATTAACTGGGCAATTAATTGACTGATTATTTTCTGGGGCTTTGAACTCTGGCCAGTTTCCTGAGAGGCGAAGTTTGCAACTGGCTTTCTACAAAAAACCATAACCCTTTCTGTTATTACTGATCTTTTACAATTTAGCTACTAAGAGATTTTATTAGTAGTAAACTCTTACTGTTTGAAAACAGTTGGGTGTGTGTATTCTTTGAGTGGGACACAACAGTCTTCTGAAAAGACATGGCTCTGCACCCTCACTCGAGGAGCACATAGCCATGGGGCTGGTTAGTTCCTTGAAAGTTCTTCCTTCATCTTTTAATTAATTTTAATCAATTTACCTCTTGAAATTTTTTTAAAAATTGTCTTTAAAATACATATACATACATACATACTTTTATATTTTTAACTTTTTATTATACACCACCCAGAATCACTCTGTGGGGGAGATGGGTTTTATAGAAATGTGACATAAATGAATAAATAAATGTCTATTTCTGCAAAGCTTAGCGTCATTTGATGAGGAAAATGGGCAGTTTCTAAATATCATATGTAAATAAATAAAAACAACTCACCAATTCTTGGTGTTGTAGTATTCACTTCAGAAGGAGCTGAATTATTGAAGGCTGATATAGGAATCTTCATCTGTATGGAGTTCCTATTGATGGGAGGAGTATATATTCCTGAAGTATTCACAGTAGCCAAAGTAGTCCTTGTGGCTTGTGCAACATGGTGTGCTGTTGTTACAGCTTGCACTGCAAGAGTTGTCGCTATTGCACAGCCAACACTAGATGGAGAGTTCCTCTGAATGCTTGAACTGGATACTGAAGGGTTGTTTGGTTTTGCTGAATTAGTTGATGATAGAGACAAAGGAGTTTTGGTTAGATTGCCAACATTTGATTGGCTTTGGACAGGTATAAATTCAACACTGCCAGATTGCTGATTAGTAACCAAAGTTCCTGTGTGACCTTGCAAGAGTTGAGGCTGAGAGGACATTGCAACAGGTACATGCAGGATTACTGGCAAAGACTGAAGTGAAACAGACATTGGCTGTGTATTCCCACCAGGCACTTGGCTGGTACCAACTACTGTTGCAGTGTTAGCTGTGGGAAGAATAGGTGTTGTCAAAGAGCCAGATGTAAGGGATGCAGAAGTAACTGGTGTTTGGGGCTTCGGGTGTCCACTGACTGGTGTCTGTGGAGTAGTAAGAGATACAGCAGATACTATAAAGAGAAGGAAAAAAAATTGAAAATTTTGTGTCAAATTAGCTATTTCATAATAAAACAAAATAAATTTAAATTACAATTTCATCATAGTAAGGCTTTATTGTACTTTTTATTCATGTAAAAGCATAGGTTTTATTACTATTTGATATCAACAAAATAAAAATACATAAACCATTATTGTAATAAAAACACACTTTTTGGAAAGTATTGTTAAAACTTATTTATTTCAAGTTTAATATACTGTGAAAAGGTGACAAAGAAAGCAAAAGGTATTTAATTAAAATTTCTTTTTAATTTGTTTTAAAGATACTTTTGAATTAAAAAATAAGAAAAAGATCGATTTGCAAACTGAATAAACCACTGGACAATCCCCCCCCCCCCAAAAGGTTTTGCTTCCTGAAAAACTTTGTGTGATTATGACAGACCCCTTCAAACTGAACACAAATATAATTTCAGAGTAACTGTATCATGAAGGAATCTTGACAAATATGAAATTAACTTTTAATGATATAATGTATTTAATTGCTTAATATTTCCAACATGCTGCATTAGTTCAACAGGGCTAAAAATGTTTTTGCTGCTGAGTTTCATTGGTACTCAGTGCCTGATGCATCTTGCTGCAGTATCCAACAATAATCAGCCTGGATGGATTCCAATTGCCTTATAGAGTTTTCAATTATGGCAATGTCCTGGTGAACTTTTCAACATATTCAGTACTCACTGTATCTAGATTTTTAATGTGAATGCTGAAAATGAATCTTCAGTGACATGTTGTACTATAAGGTCTCATATATTGTAAGAAGGTTAGTCAACCTGCTGAATGTAATTTGGCGCACTGTAGCTGCCAAGAAAATTCTCCATGACATCCTTGAATGCTTTTTATGTGATTTTTTCTGGCTTCACTAACAGATCTTTGAACCATTTGTCATTGATGATTTTGATCTCTGGACCAAGCAAAAAGTCTTCCTTAATCTTGGTCTTAGTTATTCCTGGAGACATCTGTCTCAAATAACAAAAACTTTACCTTCTTTGTTCAAGATTTCTAAAAACAATATGATAGGTTAAATTACATGTTATTTTCATGACTAGCAACCAAAAATATATAAAGATACACCCAAATATGTTCAGGAAGCAAAATCTTTGTTGTCCTGTGAAAATTGCAAGATGTTAAGGAAAGTAAAATATCATGCAGAATCATGAAGAGAGACACACAGGTAAGATGAGCAGTATAGAAATTAGACGAATAAAATAAAAATGTCCCTTTATTATTCTACCAATAATAGTAAATGAAAACAATACATTCAAACAAGTAAAATTAATTTGATACTTTAGAACGAATCAAGTAAAAATTATAAATAGTAAGTCAAAATAACAAAAATTGACAAGAATTCCTAACTTAAACAATCCTTCCTTTATCATCAATCAGAATTTGCTATTTCAAAATTTTAAGACAAACCAAACTTCAGCTTTTATGTGCAGAATTATAAATCATAAATGGTTTTGAAGTTAGCATCAGACCTTTTTTAAAATATGGTTATTTTTCATGTGTATTTCCAGAGCATAATTTGCCAGTCTTTTTGAAGGAACTTCTTGAAAGAATTGAATCTAATTTCCAATGGAAAACATAAAATATCTTAGCCACCATTATGTACAAACCTAATTCAGTGTATCTGTAGAAATGTAAAGCTTAGTGATGTTTAACACATCACAACAGCAGGCAAGAAAAGGTAGAAAAGATTTTTCAATTTCTAAACTGCTTTGAAATTTTAATTTGCCATGAAAACTCTTTCTCAACAAAAAGTTGAATCAGAAATACTTTTATAATGCAAGTTTTTGTCTGAATACCAAATAATTTAGAAACTTCAACTAAGGCAGACTGGAAATATTTAGCTGTTGAAATATTCAAACTTTGCATGGTACTCATTTGGCTTTCATAAACTATTATCTGATCCACATCAGGCAGCAGAATACATGAATAGAAAAATAGCAGAGCTTTTTCATTGGTTTTCAATAATCATCCACCATTAGCCTACCTGACATTTTTTTCATCCCAGATGATTATGGTGAAGAATTAAAATGTAAGAATATGTATGTAAGTTTTTCTCATTGCCATTTTATTTTCCTTATATATCCAGACAAACAATACAAAACTATTTTTTGACATCTATTTAAAGCATGAGCATTGGCTACTAATTAATTTCCAGGCCTTATGCAATTCTAATTTTGTTTCAAATTGTCTGAGGATTAATTATGTCAGGGAATGTCTTTGTCTGACCAAAGTTTGAAAAAGTTAGGGAGCTCAGCATCTGCCCAACTAAATATTGCATTTAATATGAAGAAATTATAATTACTGTTTTTATTTCAACCTTCTACAGTGGCACAATGTTAATAACTTTCATACTGATTGATCATGAGATCAAGGATATCAATAGTAATCTATAAATCAATGATTGATTTTTAAAGAGTAACTATTACTTTATGGGTAGAAAATACTAATTAATAAATGTCAACCTAAATCTAAGGTAAGGTATCTCCAAAAATTAGCATTTAATTATAATATTTATTTTATAGTTATTATTAAGTAAATGGAAATATCATAAAAGCTTAAATTTATATAACTATCCAGTCATTTTATCCTAGCCTTTTCTACTTACTGAAATATAGTACCCAACGTGCAATTCAATGGGCAACTGTGATAATTAGGAGCCCCTCAAAAGTTACACACTTCTGAAAAACTACATAAGGAAGGAAGCATGCTTAATTTTCTTTTAAGTACTGCTTTCTTTTTCTAAACAGAGCATCTTTGTCAAAACTGTGTTTGAATTTATTCTAGTTTCAGAGCTGATGTGGAATTCCAGTTGCACAAAGTGCTAGAGCCTGGCTTATTTTATATGGTGTTCAAATTGGTTCTATGAATGTTTTAAGGATACATTAAGAATAAAACTGTATATTAAGCTTAAGGACAAGACTTCGTATTTCATTTTAAGATTCAGATATTGTTTGATGCTACCACTGGGTTTAAACAATACAGTATCTGTTATTTTAATCTAAATCACTTCTGTTTGGCTGAATTATATCAAGTCAGTTTTTACATATTTGATTTTTAAAATGTGCCATAAAAGTAATTGAGATAGGTTTTACCTGTATTCACAGGGGACTGAAAAGTAGTTGATAAAACATCTCCTACATTTCTCTTACACTCCAGCATTTGTCTTACTGTGCCAGTATTTCTACAGAACAAAGATTTATGTTAGCTATATCAAGTAGAGGAGCAGGAAGTACAAAAGAAAATTATTTTTAAATTTAAATAATTTAATATTACTCAATTTTTCTAAATCATTCACAATATCACTGAATTCTGCACATCTACTGTATATGCAATACAAAGCCTTTTAAAAATATATATATAACATATTTCTCAGTTTAAAACAAGCAATCTCTGGCCTTCATATTTTGTGTGATGCCAACTCCCATTATTTCTCAACGACTAAAGCATACAGGAGTTGAAAACTACAGGCTGCTCACTTTTGCCCTAAGAATTCCTCAAGCCTAGTTATGCTTTTCATCACTAGAAGGGATTAACATATATTTGGGTAACAGTAACAGAAAAAAACAGCACATTTATAAATAAAATGTGAAATATAGTTGCCATCAAAAAAACTTTTCTTCAGAAGTTATCTTTCTAACTAAATTTCCAAAAAGTATAATAACTAGGGAGTTGTAGCTTACCGAAATGTCACACTATTGACACTGCCTGTATCACTCACTGCTTTTCCTGGGGAATGGGCTGTGTTTTGTAGAATCTACAAAGTGACACAAACCAATGTGAGATTTGCAACTTAAATTTTGTACTTCATAAATGATCGTTCTATTTTAGGCACACTTCTCTTTCAGAAAATCTTAAGTTCTACTTAATAAGTACTGTATTATTTTTCATGATATAATATAAATATATTTTCACCCTTGAAGCCTCTGACACACTAAATGAACTGACATATCCAACCTAACAAACTAATCCTGCTACTTGATAATGTATTAATGTAGCAATAGTAGATATCTATCAGGAAATATAAAGGTAAGGTGTTTAGAGTTCCCATTCTTATTTTAAAAGTTAAGATATTTAAGCATCTATTTGGAACTAATTTTTCCCTAGCTCATAAATATGAAGATATATTAGAATTATGAATGCTCCCCTTTCTTCAAATAAGTATGTAGTACAAATAATTCTGCAAGATATATAGAAACATTGAAACATCAAATTGTCCTCTATGGTCTAATGCAGGTGTATCCAACCTTTTGGCTTGCCTGGGCTGTATTGAGGGAAGAGGAATGATCTTGGGCCACATATAAAATATATAATAGTTTATCTATATCTATATATCTATATAGGACTGGCCCACCCCACCCACTCTGGCAAAGGAGGCATGCTGCAGACCCCGACAATCAAGCAATTTCAGCTGGCAAGCCCAGGAAAAGGGCCTTCTGTGCTGTGGCTCTTGTCTTTTGGAACATCTTACCCCTCAGTTGAGATTGGCTCTCATCCTTCTGATCTTCTGTAAGGACCTGAAGGCCTGGCTCTACCAGATGGCTTGGGGCCCCAACAGGGTAGCATCACATTGGAGGTGATTGATGAATTAAGAGGCAATCCCCCCCTCGCCCCGTGAATCCTGCTCCCTTTTTATCTTTCTAATTATGTTCTTATTGTTTTATAAATTTTATCTTTTATGGTTTTTAGTGCTTTTAATGCTATAAACTGACGAGAGTTGCTCTGAAATAAGATAGGTAGCAAATCAAACAAATAAATGTATAAATGAGGCCATATGATTAGCTGCTCAGGGCTGCATGAGAACCACAGGCCAGAGTTTGGATATGCTTAGGTTAATGGTTTAAAAACTAAAATTAAATTAAAATAACTTTTTAAAATGTAATTTTGCAGCCATAGCTTAGTTTTAATCAAGAATAAATTTTAGGGGTGGAATGTTTGATCCTTTAATTTTCTTCTAGAAAACTCAGTAGATAAGAGGAATTATAGCGTACTAGCTATATTGTGGATATTAACAAGTGATCACACTAATCTGTCAGTTAAAGCTAAATGTTCAATGAAAACTTCACTATGGCATTCATCTTACTCCAACTGGGAAACCCCAAAATATTTTTTAAATCTCATTTCAATTTAGAAATACAAATCCACAAATTTATGTGTCTTATCCAATAACTTCTCCAAGTTAACACATAATGTTGTAATTATACAAAAGAATGCATCTGATTCTATTGTTGTATTTTAGCTAAAAAAAAGCATGAATAAGGTATACTAACATTTGCATTGGAACTAATAATAGTTTTGAGCTTAATAGTCAATCAACAATATAATAAAAAGTTCTGTTCTTACTTCTGGTTTTTTCTTTGAGTCCTCTCTAGCTGCTCCAAAACGTTTTGTCAATCTTGCAATTTTAGCCTCAAAATCAGAAGAAAAAAAAGAAATATAGTCTCAATAAATTAATGATATAGTTCAGTTTTATAATGTTGGTTTCACCAAGAAAAATCAGTGATGTTTTTTTAAAATGTGGTTTACTTCTACTTGACAAGAAAGTCATGCTACAATGAGGAGAGGCATTAATCATAACACTGCTCCATCTAGCCATTCCCTGCCTAGCAATTTTATTAGCCAGAACTGAAAAGGAGGAGACTGTATTTGCTCTGAATGAACAAATACAGGTAGTCCTCAACCATAATGGAGCCTGCCCATTACAGCCTTAATGTTAAGTGAATCATGTTAAATGAATGAGCCCCATCCCTCCTCTCCCCAAAGCATTTGTTAATCAAATGCATGGATTGTTAAGTGTGCATGGGGTGCCTCAAGAGTGAGGAACTGTACAGGAACAAGACCATCTGCCTCCAACCACCCAAGACCTCCAGCCACTCACTTTGATACCTCTTGCTCCACTTCCTACCTCTTGGGGTCCCCATAGATGCTTGGGCCTTCTCTGCACCAACCCTGTACAACCGACTGCTCACTAATCGTTTGAAGAGCTCCAGATGTCAGGGTAGAAAAGGAGAACAGGCTTGGAATAAAAGTGATCATCTTTTTCTCAGACGATGAAGCCATTTTCCTTTCGTCTCTAGATAGTAACCTTCCCAACCACCACCACCATTAGCTCTGCTAGTCTTACAATAGAAGAGTTAATGATGGAAGAGGGAGAGCATACAGCCAATGGCAAACCTCTACTTCCTACAAACTGTCAGTAGAGGCTATGACAGAGTCAGTGCAGGTGTCCAAACTTCTGGAAACACAGAGTGAGCTGAATCTATTAGGAAAGGGGTAGGCAAATGTTGATGCCACCAAATTAGAACTATCAGAACGAGTATGAATCAGAAAAGTTTAAGCAACATTATTCATGCAATATCTTGAAAATAAATAGTCTGTCAAGTGACTCCGCATTAAGATTATCTCCCAAAATACCTTTTCCAGTCCATATCCTAGCTGATTTTGCAAACTTATCTCCTTTCTTTTGACACTGTTTCCCCTGTATATTGTATATTTATGTACCAGATTCTTTTCTGTCTAAATCAGTGGTGTCAAACTTAAGGCCCAGGGGTCGGGCTATCACAGCCGAAAACTGAGTTTGGAAGCCTATTTTCACTGGCAGAGTGCTCGAGCCACCACAGGAGCTTCCGACATGAGTGACGTCAAGCTGGCCATGCCCACCATGGCCAAGGCCCCCCCGAGGTCAAACACAACCCTGATGCGGCCCTCAATGAAATTGAATTTTAAATAGTCACGTGTTTGTGATACATTGCTGATTTCCACAATTAACTGTGGCTCCATTCAGTGCAAGGCATTTGGATGAGAGATCTCTACTTGTTGAACAGAAAAGGAGCTCCTTCTTTCCCCAGCTATCCCCCTGTATCTCTTCTGAATAGCCAAGATATCATCCAAATCAAATTTGAGAGCTGAATGAAAGAGGACTGAAAAATGTCTCTGAACCTATTCAGCTATTCTAGTCTTACGTTAACAAAGTAAATAGTGGATGTGATATTATTATTTTTTATGCAAGCAGCTAAGCATAAAATGAACAGTAGATTTAATTTTGAAACAAAGAACAAAAGCTTTGCAAATACAAATGGGGATATTTATCTGAGGAAAATATTCTTTAATTAACAAGTGACTTGCATTTTAATTTTGGAGGAATAATAACTCTATTAAGTCTCAGACATATAAACATAGATACCTGTAATTCTGTAATGATGGTTTTGTGTCTCTTATTGCATTCAATTTTATCTACTCTGCTTTTCAAATCTTCTAGAGTTTTATCAAACAAAGCACATTCCATGGCACTAAATTTATCTTCTAGAAAACGATGGATGACCTGTAAAAATATAAATGAAAAAGTAGCTAGTTAAGATTAAATTTTGTTTTAAATGTTATCATTAAAATGTGTTTCATTTTAACGTTTAAGTAAAAATAAAATAAAATAAATTCAAAATTTTATTTACTGCTTATAGTTATCTATGAAAAACAAATCTTGAATATATTTACATTGATGACATATTCAGTGAATTCTATTTTCAATTCAAACCCTCACTTATTAGCATTTATTTAAGTGAAGATCAGCAAAAGTTTACAATATTTGTTAGACTGGCTTTTTTCATGGTACTATCCAAGCCTAGATAAAATTACTTTTAGCAGAAGAGTTTAGATTGCAAGATCTGCTTACTAAAGACTAGTTATTTACAGTGTAAGTTACCACATGGTGGTATTTTCCATTGGCTTTAATAAAATTGAAATACACATCTAGATTGAAAAACATGTTCCTGAAATAAAGGAAACAAATAATTGAAATTGAACCATTCGGATCTGTTTCCAAAAATTATTCAAATAATATATCTTCCAAAAATCTAAATGCTTTCCCTATCTTTGCTCTCTGAAGCTATGCAATTACTGACACTAAAAACATTAACCAGCATGAACTTTTCTTTATCATATAATCTGTTTATTTCATACATGTACTAATAAAACAAGATTATGCTGCTATTTTTAATTTATATATACATCTTTTTCAATAATTTATTAAAGATTATATTATACAGCTAAAACAGATACAAGAATCAAACACAAAAATACATAAAAAAAGAAAAAGAGTGCAGAAAAAAAATTGCCCACAAAAAGGAAACAAAAAGAAACTTCCTCATTCATGGCCAGTAAGTACATTCAACATTAACAACTTATCACTGTTTCTTAAAATATAACCAAATTTAAAAAGCTTCATTCTCTACCACAACCCATTTTCTATACAGGTTTTCTTTGATTCACTGATTTTTTGATTCATTGAGCCCAAAATTTCTGTTGCTAAGCAAAGATAATTAAGTGAATTTTGCTTCATTTTACAACCTTTCTTGTCCCAATTGTTAAGTGAATCACTGCAGTTAAGTTAGTAACATGATTGTTAAATGAATGGCTTTCCCACTGACTTTGTCAGAAGGCTGCAAAAGGTGATCACATGACCCCAGGACACATCAACCATCATAAATGTATGCCAGTAGACAAGTATCTGAATTTTGATCATGTGGCCACAGGCATACTGCAATAGTCATTTGAAAAAATGGTCATAAGTCACTTTTTTCAGTGCTGTTATAACTCTGAACAGTCACTAAACAAATGGTTGTAAACCTATCTCTAAATCCTCCACTCATCTTATTAATCAATAGAGATCTAGTGAAAGTTAACAGAATATACCTACCTAACATAAATATATAATTCCACTATCTATTTCAAACCTAATTCCCAAATCCCTAACTTTAATAATCAAAATCTAATACCAATTAACAATTAAACATTATAAAAAATTAAGAACTATTAAACATTACTAGAGATAGTATCCCCTTATTTTATGTTCTTTTTCTAAAGAAAACTATACAGTCAAAATAACCATTAAAAATCACCAGAGATAATAACCCATTATTTAATTATAATCAAGCTAATTTTTGTATTTTTTTCTTACTCCTCCCAGAAACCCTTAAGTTCCACACAGAGAATTCTTACTTTTGTTTTCTTCTACTGTCCTCGTCTCTTCTTTCAAATCCTTATTTTTTTCCATGTCCATTTCTAATTCCCTTGTAATAAATTCCAGCAAATCTCTTATATTCCAATTTAAAAGGAATCACTGTTTTGATAGACTGCTTGTAATTTCTTTTCAATTTTTAAATTATCCAATTCCTTTTATAAATCCAATATTTACATCTCCTTGTAAGTAGTAATTACTAAATCCATGTTAAAGTTCATTTCAGTTAAATCTAATGAAACTTGTTCAATAAGCAGCTCTTGGTTCTAATATAGAGTTCAAATAATTCAAATATTTATTGGATTCAAATATCAAATGTTTCCTTTCAAGTTGTCATATGGTAGTTTCAATCTTCAAAGTTTTGTTATCAGCATGGAATGAGATTTTCACATGTGAGAGCATCTTTTTAATTCACCTCAAAGTCTTCCTTTAAATCAATTTTATTGACTTAAACTCAGCATTTAATTTTTTTTTAATATAATCATCCTTTTCCGGTATATTTCAGAACATTTACAAAGCTGGAAAAACGTAATTTTCTTCCTTCTTAAACAGGTTGAACTCACCCAGTGAATGCCAAACATGCAATTATGAAGATTTTTCAATCTTTAAAAAATGTGTAAATATTAACTTCCAAAGTAATTAAGATGAGCTTTGGTTGAACTTTGAATCCTTAAAAGGGTGCATTAACAGCTCAGATGATGGAATCTTTGATTCTCAGTTGACCACAAGTGACCATAATAACATCAGTTTCTGCCATTAACTTGTAACTCCCCGCCCCCCAGCTGTTCAGAATTGTCTGAGGGTAACTTTAAGATCTCTCTTTAATTCAGAGAAAATATATGGCAGTCTGGATCTCATATTCAACTGCCTTTTGGCCACAATGCCTCTGGCTGTGAGCAGGCATCAATTCGCCATTGTGTGGAGGCACATTTATGAATAATTCCATAAATTTAAAAAAATGGCACCAAAGATGGATATAGTCAACCCTTTAAGATATGCCACTCAAGAAGTGGATTTCATAATAAATACTGGAACACGACTTTATTGAAATAGACTATAGAAACAGAAATTTAAAAGCCTAAAAGCATTTTCCCTATACCAAAGAGTCAAAGTGGGACAATCTTAAGTTTCGTTCTATTCTGCTATCTTGTCTTTCTGGCCTTGAATGAAATTTTTGATAAAAGTCTTCAAGGTCAACTATATGATTCTCTATAGGAATATGTTAATTTAGGGCTCACAGAATTTGTTGGCTCAGTGTGGGTTGAACTAGATCAATAGGTTTACTTGAAGCTGGAGGGTGGCATGGTGGCAGCAGCTGTTCTCAGAACTGGTACAGCACAAAAACTTGAGAATAGCCTTCTGAAAGACCAGGATAATGGAGTTGCCTGGTGGCCTGTAAATGAATGGGATCTGGTCAGGACCATATATGGCTGTAGGTCATGGCTGCTAACATAGCAACAGGAACAACAGCAGATAAGAATTTATATTATTGATGCTGATCATCTTTTTGATTGTGTAGTTCTGTCTCTGACGCACCACTGATCACTTCTTGTAGATTCTTTGGTAACATGGTGGCAGCAGCAATTCAGAATTCCTTCCTCAGGTAACAGCAGCAGCAGTGGTGGAAAAGTGCTTGTTCTGGACTAACTTTCAACAATGAAGTGAGAATGCTGGTGATTAAATGAGGCCTGGTTTTGGTTTTCTGGAATACATGAAATTTACTCTTAACCCTTTAATAAGCAGACTTTGGTTAGATCACCCAAAACTCTATGCCATCAGGAGGCCTGATGGCACAGAGGTTAGAATGGAATATCCAGACCACAATCTCAAGTTTAATCCTGATGGGCTTGAGGCTGACAACATTCGTCCATTGTTCGGCGATCACTAAAATGAAGACCCAGATTGTGGGCAATATGTTGACATTGTAAACTGCTCAGATGGTGTTGTAAAGCATTAAGGAGCGGTATATAAGTAAGTCTAAGTGCTATTGTTATTAATTTTCCCAAGAGCCAGTGATAAATTGGGACTATTGTGGATGGCCACTCCACATCTGCCACAACCCCTCCCACCCGCAGGCTGGAAAGGGACAGTCAAAGAAAAACTGTTCAGATCTCGTGGGTAAAAAGTAATGAATGGATTTGTGATTCAGCCAATAAGTTAAAGATATATGACTTAGGGAAGAGCAATGGAACGTAGCAGCATTTCCAAAATTCTTCTTTATAAGCATAACCCAGCCAAACATTTATTTTCAAGATTAAGGATTTTAAAATTTTAATATAGGTGGAACAATAAGAAAGTATTTTAAATTAAAAGGCAAATTACCATGCACAAATCAAGCATGTCATATTTACCTTTTCAAGTTTCTGATGAACATCTCCTTTGGTTGTAATTTTTACTTCAAATTCTGCTTCAAAATCTCCCAGATACCGCCGGCGTTTAGAATGGATACTATCCATATCCTCCGATTTAGAACGTTTTCTTCTTGATGCCTCACCTAAAATTTATTTTGATTTTTTTATAGAGACTTAGTTGCCCTTTTCAAGACCATGATTCTCTCAACAAAAGCAAAACAACAACAACAAAAACCTCAAGTAACACAGCGTCACCAAAATTTAAGAAAAAACTATTTAAAAAAGGGTGTAATACCCCTTAAAAACCCAATGGGAAACAATGTCTATTTTTCTTTGTTCATAATAAATAAAAAAATATTTAATAATTCTCAACCATGAGGTGCAATGTATTAGGTTAATTTTTAAAATTTATGCTTACAAAAATTAAAACAGAAATATTGAAAATAGTCGCAATTATTCCACCGCATTGAGAAAGCTGGTGGCAAGATGTGACCTCTTTGGTTCACTAGGAACAATGTGAATATGAATCAGGCATGATTTTATTAGGCTTCTTAAAATGATAATACCTAGTAAGAAAAATTGGTAGCATCTTGCAGATGGAATAAGTCAGTGGCAGAACACCTATTTTGCATCTAGGAGAGTTTCCAAATTGGGCTGGAAAACCTTCTGGAACAACTCTCTCATTTAAGTATTTATTTGCATGTATGTATTTATTTTCATTTCATGTATTTTGCTATGACCCCAATTTATTCATTTTGTTATTTGTTGCCATGTAGTTCCATTTGCTCTGAGCCATATAGCACCACCAGCTTTATGTAGGCAAGATGCACTAGTGAAAGAACACAGAAAAAATTATTTTTTTCTACTGGTGCATGCTGACCTTCCTCATTTATAAGCTGTAAGACCCAAATCCAGGAAGCCTCCACTGGCACTTGCATAACATTTGTCCAACAGCTTTAACATTGATTCCCAACGGAAAGCCAAATGGGTTGCTGAACTCCCAGATTTAGGAAGACATATAAATGACCCCACAAAAGGTGTCAGACTTTGAACTACCACGTCAGCAACTGACAATCCTGAATAGGATTTGTATCTCACACGGCATGTGCCAGGACTCTCTGAATACCTGGAACATAGTATCCTCCCCTCAGTGTGACTGCAAGGTCCCACATCAAACTGTAGATCATATTGTGACTGGCTGTAAGCTGAGGACATATACTGGTCCAGAATCTGACCTTTTAAAAATAAACAATGCTGCATTTCGATGGTTAGATGGTCTAAACCGTGATGGCAAACCTATGGCACATGTGCCACAGGTGGCACGTGGAGCCATATCTGCCGGCACAGGAGCCATTGCTGTAGATCAGCTCCAGTGCGCGCCAGCTGATTTTTGGCTGGCCACGCCCCCTCCTCTCCCAGGAGTCTCCAGCAGCCCGTTTTGAGGTAAGTAAAAGGCTCATGTGGAGGCTCGGGGGGGGGGGGAGGCAGTTTTCGCTCTCCCCAGCCTCC
>JANHGD010010514.1:153588-166289 GCA_027560375.1 Imantodes cenchoa
AGGCCAGGTACCCAACATTACGATTCATAACAGTAGCAAAATTACAGTTATGAAGTAGCAATGAAAATAATTTTATGATTGGGGGTCACCACAACATGAGGAACTGTATTAAGGGGTCACGGCATTAGAAAGGTTGAGAACCACTGTTCTAGATGGACTATAGACTCCTGTTCTAAAACATGGCTCAGACAATGCTCAACAATCCATTAAAATGCAAATGCACACTTGTGTAATGAATTCTGCCCTGCTATGTCAAGAATACACATGGAGAAATGCACATTGATGTTTTGAAATAACAGGCAATTTTCATACATTTTCATAATCTTACTTTTGGTTAAGATTATACTTCTTCTTTCTTTAAAGCATTTGCTGGAGTGCTTAAGTGTCTTAACAAATATTTGCTAACTTATGTACTCCATTTATGCCCTCAGCAAATTAACCAAAATTCTATACTTAAAAAATTACATTATCTTCCACACAAGCTGAATTATATCTGTATTAAAAGGCAGTGCTTACATTGTTTTAGTTCCCCATTTTATTAAGAAAAAATAAGAACTCTTAAGTCGTGAATAAGACTTCAAAAATTATAGTTCGTATAATGGTTGCCACTTAGCTTGAGAATAAATCAGGAGGAATAATGGTAGGTAACAACAGCAATAGTATTCCTTCTATTTTTTGAGCTCTTGCAGTATCAGAAGCATACTCAAGAGGGAGTTAGCTGTATTCACAAATTTGTGTGACTTGTCACACAAGAAAAAAACTGGCAGCTGTGCTTTATTCTTACCAAGCCGTTTCCTGTGAAAGTTTTATCTTATCCTATTGGTTCGAGAATGCTAATCCTGACCCACCAATTAAGAACATTAAATCTCAGTTCTGCCCATCAACAAGAAAATCAAATAAAGCTGAACATTTAGACATGGCCTGAAAAAAAAAAATGCTGAATATTTAGAAAATGCACAATCTTTTGCAGTATTTTGAAATATCCTTCTTCAATGTATAATGTTAAGGGTAATTGTGGCAGTAAGATTGGAAATGGTTGAAGTTTCATATAACAGGTAATGAAATTGAGAACTTAATCTAGTTCTTAATTTTTCGATTTCAGTATCATATAGTATACATTTCCTTCAACCAACACAAAAATAAACTACTTGCATTCTGTGTTAATTTCCGAGCAACTACCATAAAACCATAAAATCTTTTAGATAATTGCTGAAGCGCTAATACACAACTACAAGCTACTATAAAACCTATGCAAATCAATTGTGCTATATTAATCAGTTGTGGTTTATTGCTATTGTTATTATTGGCATATTCTCTCAAATACTTTTTCAACTTATACTTTATTTTGCTAACCATCTTTTTGTCTTATTTCCTATAGTTTGGATTTTAAATAAATCACCATCTCAGCAGGACTTTTGCTTGGTCGCATAAGCATTCCTTTGGTTTTATAAAGATGATAAATAGCCTTCAGGGAAGTATAATGGGAACCTGTGTTACTATAGTAATCAAAGCGTGAGTTCTTAAATTTGTAATAAAATTTCCTAAAATGATAAATGACCACATGCAACCCCTCTCATGAATAAAGCCAAAGGAAATAGATTTCTTGTGAATGATTTAGACATCTCTCAAAACTTGTTCCAAATTTTGCTGTTGTTGAAGGCTTGCCCAAATATAACAGGAAATTTTGATAATGCTCTCTTACTGTTCCTCCATTAAGAAACCTATTTTAAAGCAGCAAATAAATATTTGATACCAGAAGTTATATAGCATTTGTTTTCAATTAGGGTGACAATAAGCTTACCAAAAGCTAAATGCAAAACTACGCATATTTACATTTCAGCTGCTCTTATGTGTAACTTTATAATTAGATTTGATATCTTACCTTTTTATGCCACCAAATGTCACCCTCTGGAAACACAAGGAAAATTACATAGAAATAAGTCAAAATTCAAAATTTCAGTATTAAAACCTCCAGAAAGCAATGGTACATTATATTACAAGACACATCTTTAAACTTAGTTTCTATTGATTTTCCAGAAAATTATTGACTGTTTTTTGAGAAGATTTCATTGACAGAAATGAAATACATTTGCTTGCATGTGCACAACCACAACACAATACTGGCTTATACCAAGCCCTGTACAAAATAATAAATGTGGATCAAATAGATACAGTTCGATTTCACATCACAATTTGGTTACAGTACAAATTTACCTTCCCGCACCATGGACCCAATTAACCTACTGATTTACCTTTGGCATTTACCTGCCATTTAAAAAAGACAATCTCTTTTCTGAGTATATAAAAACATGTCCTAACAAGAAACCCCTGAAACCATGCTGCCATATTATCAGCAAGCCTAATAAGAGAAACTATACATAAACAAGACATAACAAGTCTGATGTCAGACAAATTACTGAATATTAGTACGGTTCCATTGGTTGGCAACTAAAGATTGGTTTGTACAAGCCCAGCAGTACTAGAGGCTGAGAATCAGCAGGAAGCAGGAAAAGATCTGCCTAGCAACAAGGCTAAAAATAGCACACCGCCTAAGCACTAGCACTACTGTATGTGAAATCAGAGAGCCTCATGAAATGTTCCTGCCTCTATCAATATGCACAATGGAGTGCTCTTCATAGCAAAGTTAAACTATTATGCTCTCCCACAACAGAGCCAGATTAACACATATGAGTAACATGTAACAAATTTTTGTGCAGTCTTCTTTGCGCATAGAACATTATTTCTTTTTAGTCTTAAAGACAGGATATATAGCTCTATATTTAGAAATACAGTTACATTCAACTGTTAAGTTTCTTAAAATATGATTATTCTGTAAAGGTTTTCATCCACCATTAAACTATATGTACATATAATGCTAAAAATATATACCTACTTATAATTTCATAGGAAAGCATTTGACAGGTTTGACTAAAAATATTAAACAACTGCAAAATTGCCCACTTTTTCATTTAATAAAACCCCAATGCTTTTGAGAAACCTTAGTGGAAAAAGACCCTTGCCTTCCATGATGCATAATCATTCGTACCTCAAAGCAGTGTTTCTCCTTCCATGTTTAAAAAGTATTAACAAATCACTGGACTTCAGACTAAAAGTATTTCTACTTGTTTTAAATTGTTACCTAAGCACATACAAAATTAAGTCAAGCAAAATGAGCTTCACTTAAAAAACATAATGTAAACAGACATTTAATAATCGAATAGTTATATATAGTAAACATAAAGACTTTTTATCTGAACAGCAAGTTCAGTAAAACATTGATACATGGAGAAGGGGAAGGGGCATGGTCTTACCAGATACGCTCCTTCTTGTAGGGTTGAAATAGCATCCAGGAATGGGTTAACTCGTCTGTTCAGTTGATTGGACTGAGTCTGTCAGAACTGAAAACCATGCCTTTGTTGCTAGGGCTTCCAGTTTTCGATGAAGATTAAGGAGACTCGATGTGCCAGTCTCATGTATTGCCCCATATTTAAGGACCAGGCAGTCTTTGGGTGGGGCTGGATGCTATCTCAACCCTACGAGAAGGAGCGTATCAAGTAAGACCAACGCCCCAACTCTATATTGGGTTGAGATAGTATCCAGAAATGGGACATACCAAAGCTGGCAGTCCTATGGGCGGGGTACGGTCTGGTTCTAGGGCTCTCCGCCTGTATGTACCCATTGAAGTACACAGCACCCAAATCCCGCCTCCACCAAGGCAAATATGTCCAGCTGGATAAATGGCGACGGGGTAGACCAAGTGGCTACCCTGCATACTTCCTCACGTGATGCTTGCGTCACGTAGGTTGCCGTCGGCGCTGCTTTCCAAGTCGACCGCGCCGTCACATGGCCAGGTCTCGGAATGGACTGTAGGTCATACGTAGGCAATGGCTGCTCATAGCCAGCAGTCCACCATAGAAGACGTAATCTTGTGGCCTAAGGTGTTTGGTTGGAATGATACAAAGAGGGCCTGTTTTACATAGCGCAGCAGTGCTCTTAAAGTAAATATGCAAGGGCCTCCTTATGTTCAGAGTATGCCACCTCTTTTCAAAAGGGTGGACAGGGCTGGGATAGAAATTAGGCAAAATAAGTTCCTGTGCCCTATGGAACCAGGAGTTAATTTTAGGGGATAAAGGAAGGGTCCAAGCGTAAGAGTACTCTATCCATGTGGAAAATGCAGAGGTCCTTCTGGACTGACAGAGCCGCCAGCTCAGAGATTCCCCTGGCGGAAGTGATAGCCACTAGGAATGCCACCTTATAGGTAAGGTGACGCAGGCTGGCCGACCTCAATGACTCATATGGGTTCCCTATAAGGGAATTCAATACTTTGGTCAAGTCCCAGGTGGGATACCTCTGGACTAAGGGAGAGTACAGGTTAGACATCCCCCTGATAAAGCAGCAGACAGTGGGATGCTGAGCCAGGGACTCCAGTGACCCGCAAGTCAATACCGAGGACAGGGCCGCCACCTGCCTCCGGATGGTGTTGGGCAATAGCCCTTTGTCCAATCCATCATGGATAAAGTCCAGGATCTGCGCTATTGAAGCCTGTACTGGACAGCAACCTGCCTTAGTACACCAGGAGCAGAATGCCTTCTAGGTGGCCAAATATATGTACTGAGTGGAAGGTCTCCTTGAGGCTTGAATGGTCGTGATAACCCTGGAGGAAGCACCAGGCAGTCAATTGGAACCACTGAAGGTCCGAGTGGATCAACGCCCCCTGGCTGAGGGAGGCCTTGCCATGAGGGATCCTCCAGGGTTGAGCACTGACAGAGCCACTCATTGGCAAACCAGGCTCTCCTGGGCCAATGCGGAACCAGGAGCACGACCTCCGCCTTCTCCTCCAGGATCTTCCTTATTACTTTTGGAAAAAGGGTAAGTGGAGGGAAGGTGTACAGGAGATCTGAGG
Organism: Imantodes cenchoa; assembly: GCA_027560375.1. NCBI lineage: Eukaryota > Metazoa > Chordata > Lepidosauria > Squamata > Dipsadidae > Imantodes > Imantodes cenchoa. The sequence goes on from JANHGD010010514.1 coordinate 158,492, forward strand.
GCCACTTGCAAGGAAGGGCATCAACGCCCTCCGCGCCTGGAGTCTGGAATCTGGAGTAAAACCTCAGCACTTGAGCATTCTCTGGGGTGGCAAAGAGGTCAACCTCCAGGCGACCGTAGCGGCTCATTAAGTCTCGAAAGATGGCCAGGTGAAGGCACCACTCTGCATGATCGATTGTCCGTTAGGCTGAGCCAGTCCTCCTACACACTGGACCCTCCCAGAGATGTGGGCCGCTGAGATAGACAGGAGGTGTCGCTCTGCCCAAAGCCACAGTCTCCTGGCCTCCTGCACGAGGGACCGTGATCTAGTGCCCTCTTGCTTGTTTATATGCGCTTTCACCATCACGTTGTCCATGAGCACTAAAATGTGCTTGTTGGATGTCAGGTGTTGTAGTCGGTGTAGGGCCAGATTGATAGTGCGTAATTCCAGCCAATTGATGTTGCACCGAATTTTCGCTGGGGTCCAGCAGCCCTGGACCATGGACGACTGGGATAGTGCTCCCCAACCGAACAGGCTGGCGTCTGTGATGACCACCAGCCTGTGAGACTCTCGAAAGAGGCATCCCCTTGAGATAGCTGGGGACCTCCATCAATTGAGAGAAGGAAGGATATCCCTGGGCACCAGGACCTTGGCTGATGAGCTGCTGTGGCCCGTTCTCTGGAATCGTAAAAGAAACCATTGGAGGTCCCTAGAGTATAGGCATGCCCAAGGGATGATGGCAATGCTAGAGATCATTTTGCCCAGAAGCATAGAGAGCAGCGCTAGGGAGACCCTGAACTGTTGCTGGACCGTGTGTGCCATCTCCCTAATACTGCCCTGGCGCTCCTGGGACAAGAACACCCTACACTCCAATTAGCCTATAACCACTCCTAGATGTAAAATGCGGTTAGAAGGGGAAACTGGCTTTTCTCTATGTTAATAGAGAACCCATGGTGTCCACGGGTCTGAACTGTTGCCTGGAGATCCTCTCTCGCTTGTTGAGCCAAGGAGGACTGAATTAGGATGTAATCCGGGTAACACTGGACACACTCAGGTAGAGCTCTAAGGTAAGCCGCCAAGACTGCCAGTACTTTGATGAACATTCGTGGGGTAGATGAGAGACCAAATGGAAGGGCCCTGTACTATAATGGATGCTTGCATAGCAGAATCTAAGGTACTGCCGGTGGAGGGGCAGGATAGGGAAATGCAGGTAGGCCTCCGTTAGATCAATCAAGGCGAGGAAGTTACCATCTCTTATGTCCCCAAGGATCGATGACAAAGAATGCATCTTGAACCGCCTATACCAGTGATGGCAAACCTTTTTTCCCTCGGGTGCCGAAAGTGTGTGCACGCGTACTGTCGCACGTGCGCAAGTGCCATACCCATAATGCAATGCCACCCCCAGCACCTGTGCACATGACCCCCCGCGCACGTGTGCACGACCCTCCCTTTTTGGCCTCACATCCCAAAACAGCGGTGGAAGGGGGGAAAGCCTCCCATCCCCAGATCTGGGAGGGGGAAAAGCCTCCCATCCCCAAACAGAGCTGTAAGGGGGGAAAGCTTCCCTTCCCCAAATGGAGTTGTTTGGGGGAAAAGCCTCCTTTCCCCAAACAAAGCTGGGGGGGGAAGCCTTGCGTGCCCAAACAGCGCTGGGATGGAATCCCGGATCTGGGAAGGCATGGGCCACAGAAACTGAGGAGAAAGCATACACTCGTTTGACCCGAAAACCAGCTGGCCGGTGGGAGGCATGCGCATATGAGCAGTGGAGCTGACCTGGTCGACAGCTCGCAGGCCTGCAGAGAGGGCTCCGCATGCCATCTGTGGCACGTGTGCCATAGGTTCACCATCACGGGTCTATACACTAAATGACGGTTGAAACATTTTAGGTCAAGAATAGCTCTCCACCTGCCCAAGGTTTTCGGAACCACAGAGGATAGAGTAGAACCTCTGTCCAAACTGCCCAACCTCTGGCACCTACTGGATAGCCCAAATTTCCAGCAGGTGCTTGATGACTGACTCCATGAGAGCATTCTTCGAAGGATTGTTGGAAACTAGGCAGCGGATGAAATACCTCAGAGGGGAGGAGAGGAATTAAAGGGAGAGGCCTGACCTCACCGTCTCTTGACCCAAGCGTCTGATGTAATTTTATCCCACCGGTCGGAAAAAAGGGCCAGGTGACCCCCAATGGGATATGTGGACATGTGATCACTTGGGGGAACAAAAGGAGTGACCTCCTCCGCCCCGAAAGGGCCGTCTGAACTACCTGCCTCTGGAGGGTCTATAAGGCTGCTGTCTCTGCCTGTGCCCATACTGACCTGGTGCACTGGGAAATCCTGCACCCATCTCAGATGGAAAGGAGGGCCGACAAAAAGCAGGGATTGTGTTGTGGCCTGCCAGCGGGCTGTGCAGTTGGTAGCTGATCCAGACAGTGAGGAGGCTGGTGTGGTGATTCACCAGTGGCCTGTGCAGCTTGCAGTAGAGTTGGACAGTGAGGAGGCTGGAGAAGACTTGGTGCCAGAGGCAGGGATTCAGCCAGGGCCTTCAGAACCTCCAGAGGCTACCTTGAGTGCAGAGGAGGAAGAAGAAGAGGCTGTTCTCAATGTGCACGTGCGCAGAGCTGCCAAAAGTCAGGAATGGCTCCTGAGGAGGACTACTCGAGTAAGGCTTGGGCTTAATTGGCCACTCCCACAGCCTATTTAAGGGAGGAAAAGGACTAACTAATTTGCAGGAAACAACTCCGTTCATTCCCATTTGGTCTTTGCCTTGAAAACTCCTATTCAGCTCGTTTGAAAAGCATCCAGTTTCCTGCAAATTGCTTCTGGACACTTCACCAACAACAGTAAGATTGAGTGGTTTATCTACTGTTATCAGACAGACTCTCGTTCTTTTTGTTTGGACTATTGCTGGCTGTTAAGAAGGATTATTAACAGCTGTTGCACTGAAAAGACTGGTTTATACTTTCATTAAAAACTATTGCTAAGAAAGTTAATTAGTAGTTAATGGTAAAACAAGGTTTGTTGGACGCTGGTTGTGTTGTGTTCCTTGGTCCGGCAGCTGGATCAGAACAGGTTGCTCGGAAACCACCCTTCCTGAAGAAGGTGACAGCACTTTCCTTTTGTCATTTTGACTCTACAAAAATTGGGTCCAGGGCCCAATTTTACTGCTGACCCGTAAAAGGGTCAGAGGCAAGAACCATTTATGGTGGGTGTCTGCTTGCAATTGTATGAGCCAGAGCATGTGGCGGGCCACTACCAATGAAGCCATGGCTTTCAAAGCGAATCTCGCTGCATTTAATGTAGCATACGTGTAAAACTGGGCCACCACTAGGAGTTTGTTTATGTCCTGGTGTGCTCTGACATTGGAATCCTATCTCGTAACTGACGCAGCCAGATCAATGAGGTACGATTGATGCCCTGACTGCCCATCCCACTGCCTGATGGGAATTTTGCAGTGCCTACTCTGTTCTCCTGTCCTCTGGCCTCAGGAGCTTCTCTGGTTCCCCTGGCATGGCTGCTGACGGGTGCAAGGCTGCCACGGGAGTATCTACAGCAGGAGTCTGAAGTACCCGCGCTAGATCTGGGCAGACATTATAGAATCTTTTGTCAGTTGCTGATGGATTGGGCCCCGACCCCGGCAAGGACCACTGCATCTGCACTACATCAACAGAAAGTTTTAGAAATGGAATTACATCTGCTAGGGTTGTGGTCTCAGCATAAAGGGGGTCAGATGGACTCGGTTGTTCTGCCAGCGGATCAGTCGCCTGATGTCCAAGGCCTTGAAGAGGAGTGAGTTGAATAGGCCCGGTTGGAACAGCCCCGTAAAGGCTGGTTGTTCAGGATGCATCCCATTGTCTTCCGACAGATCTAGCTCTTGGTGACTTTTCTCCTCCGAAATCTGAGAATGACTGTGAGGGGAATGCTCTGATGTATAGGTTTCGGGCAAATCGGGATAATCCCCCTGAATCATGGGTCAATATCTTGTTCTGGAGTCGGGACCGATGTCAGATAGCCCGGATGTTGGAATTGCTGCAGGCCCGCAGCAATGCCTTATTTGATGGCGTCAGCTTTCATGGCTTGAATATTGGTCGGTGTAACGGATTCCAGCCCGCGGGTGAGCTGAAGGTAGCCTCAGGCACCGCCTTCGCCTTGTTTTGTTGATCCCTGGCTGCTTGATGGTTGGGGTCCAGACCCCAGAGATCTATCTGATCAGCATTTGACAAGTGAACATCTAAGGAGAGCTGCTCCCCCCATTTGTGCTGGAGAGCCTCTAGGAAGCTCCTTGCTGTTCTGGCGTAACTCAGGCTGTGTAGTAGACAGGCAAGAGCTACTTCGATCCAACCTGGCACCAATCTTTGTCAGCACTTTGTCTCTCTTCTGTTCATTTCTTTCTATGGCCTTAGATTGTTTAATGGGATTATGGCCCTCTCTCAGGTTTTTTAGTCCAGGCACTTTTTTGTGCACTTTTGAACTGGAGAGGGCCAGTGACTGCGCCTTTATCTGCCATGTTAGTGACTTCCTACGTGAACAGCGTCTTATAAGCTAAGACGTAGCTTCTATATAGGTACCCAATAGAGGTCTAGGATACCAAGTGGAGCGTGTAGCTGTTGTGGGCTGCTCTAGAAGGCCTTTCACTTTTAGAAGCATGGCCTTATGGGGCTCTTTGCTGGAGGCAGTGGGTCAGGCAAGAGCGCGAAGCTCTTCTATCCTGGTATAGAGTGCAAGACTCTGGTTTGTGAAATGGCCACCAATTACAGCACAAGGCACTGATTCTTTATTATGCCTGCTGTTAAGTGGAGCGTGAAGCTCCTGAGGCCCCAGCTGCATCATGTGGCTGCTTAGAGCGCAAAGCTCTTTTGCTTGTTAGAAGCACTAAGCTCCTTTGGCTGCAGTCACTGAATTAGCCACCTTTGCGGAGGCTAGGCTCTTGCAATGAATCAGCTGCTTTTGCGAGCGCTAAGCTCTTGCAATGTCTGTGGAGCGAAGCTCCTGAAGCCTTGCCTCTTTGCTCAATTAAGCACACTAAGAAATGGCGTGAATACTCAGCCCAGGGCTATAGCACGCCGTTTGAAGTGGCGACAACTCCTGCAGCCGCAATTGCCAAAAGAAATACCAAGCTTAGAGCATGCGCAGCTCCCCGATCAGCGAAGGCACTCTCAGCTTTTAAAATTGCGCTTGGCAGCAAATTGGAGTGCTAGACTCCTGATCTGGCAATCTCCAAGCAGCAGTCAGCAGAGTGCTAGACTCCTGAGGCAACGAAAAACACCCCCACGGGATGCTTGGCAGCAGCAAGGTGGAGCGCTAGAGTCCTGAGCAGCAGTTTGACAATGGCTGTTAAAATAGGCGCATGGCTTGTAAAATGGTGGCCGTTTTGACAGCTCACCCTGCAGTGAATCGGATATTTCTTGAAAAATGGAGCACATGCTGCCTGCACAGTAAATATTAGCTGCAGAACATTCAAGCTCGGATCTCCTGTCAATCGGTGTTAAGTGATCAGGAAGACCAAATTGAGATGTTAATTCAAATTCAAGTAGCACTGGATGTGATAATTTCGGAGGCTGGAGCCAAAGCTCCCAGCCTATTCACCCCAGCGATTCAACCGATGTAAAGGAGAGTCTGCTGGCAATTAACTCAGACTATAGAATCCTCACAAAGCTACAATCTAGAAATAAGAGTTCAGAAAAAGAATTCTGGAATGGAGAAAACTTTGACACGTCTGTCCACACTAAGAACTGAGTCGAAAGCTGCAAGCCCTAGCAACAGAGGCGTGATTTTCAGCTCTGACAGACTCAGTCCAATCAACTGAACAGACGAATTAACCCATTCTTGGATGCTATCTCAACCCACTATGGAGAAACATGGTGTGTAACCACAATGTCTCTTCCCTTAAATAAAAGCAGTTAATACTCAACAATAGCACCCATATTTCACATGACTAAAATCTCAATCCCAAAATCTCTAGTAAAATGATATCTTTTAATAGTACTGGAAATTACTTTATTTCTACTTGAAGAGGTGACTGCAATTATGCATGCCAGCACTAAGATAAACATTGATATTTTGGCTCAATATAAGAATTATATCAAGCACTGCACTGCACTGCCTTGCCAATAAAGCATTCAATGTTAATTAACATGAAGTTATGCTCTGCATCTTAAATCCTATCTTGAACACTTCTATCCGTAGAGGTGTAGAGCAGGTTTGAAGTGGCCACCAAATTTTTGATTATCGAACTGGAATTGTTCGTAACTGTTATTTTAAAATTATATTATTGTTACAAATGGTGCCTACTACTAGTCATTTAGAACATTTCATCATGGAGGAACAGTTGATAATGGTTAAGGCATCAGGATTTGGCAAACTGCACAAACATTTTCACTCCTTCAGCAAGTGTGAGAATATAACATTTTAAAAGTAATTAGCCAATTTTATTCAATCCTTGCTATTCATAAGCTTTTGTTCTTGAAAAAACTTTTGGAAATGGAAGTAGTTATTGAAACACCATTCCTATTGAGATGACATCATCTATAATCATAATATGGAGAAACGTATTAGGGCAAGAACGGTTTCCCTTAGTGTAGCTCAAGTCAGTACTGTGTGGTAAAGCTCTCAGACTTTTTTCCCTACTATGCATGGCCATATACATTGAGACATTTGAAGAAAAATGTACATTTGTATAGAAGTAAATAATAAATAAATAAATAAATAAATAAATAAATAAATAAAAATAAAATAAAATAAAATAAAATAAGTGAATCCATGGAAACAGAATGCTTAGAAAACTATGACTGAGCCTAATAACAATGGGTTTTCCTTCCTGGTTATTAATACTATTGTTCATAAGTTTTAAAACCCATCATCTAGATTTATTCTTTCTGATGATTTAACATATTGTAATAAATGAAATCCCACTCTCTTTATAAATGCTTAGTTGTCAGTATTCAAACCAATGGAAAAAAGGTTACCCCCTTTTTATTTTACTTGGGTCATGCAATTTGGACTAAGAGTTATGTATACACAGATGTGCGTATGACCACAGATAAGTAGTATTAAGATAAAAGTTATACAAAACTTCACACTTGTCAATTCTGAGAGGTGGTAACAAGAGAAGAAAATTCCAGGTGTAAAGGAAAGCCTGGGTTTACTCTAATGGACTCAAGTGGAACATCATTTTATTTGTCCATAAAGAGAAATAAAAATACAAGTCTGTATTTACAAGTAGCCATATAATTGAGACAGATATCTTATTTCTACATCTAGCTGGCCTAAACCATGACATCCTGTTTAAGAGTCTGTTCCAAAGGCTTGCATATTTAGACCTGGTCTGTGGTTATTTGTAAGTAATATTTTTTCTGAACTATACAACCAAATTATGGAACAATAAGCAATAATCATCTAGCTGGGACCAGCAAGACCTAGTCTCTGCTTTTCCATTTACTGGCCAGTCCCTGATTACAATGTACAAGGCGGATATTAAAAGATAAGACTATCTGAGTTCTAACGTTTCTCGCTAAGGCTACTAATTAAATAATTGGTAGGTTGCTTAATCATAATATTCACTAACCTTAAGATTTTGATTTACAAATGAATTGTTTAGTTATGTAATATTGATAAACTTTGAACCATTTAAAGCTTTGTTACTATGAATAAATGGATAAACTAATAGATTAATGGAGAGGTCTCCTTAGTGAAGTTTTGTCAAGTTTTCAACACCAAGGGAAACTCTTTTGTTCTAACAGATTTTTAAGATTTATAATTCAGAATTTTAAAAACATTCAATTTTTTAACATTTTGGTTTTCTTTTAGCAGTCCAAGTTATTCTT
>JANHGD010010514.1:185784-196941 GCA_027560375.1 Imantodes cenchoa
TGTTGGCTTTTTTGGTAGCTGCTGCACACTGCTGGCTCATATTTAAATGATTGTCCATTAGGACTCCAAGATCCCTCCCACAGTTACTACTGTTGAGCAAGGTACCACATATACTGTACCTGTTCATTTTGTTTTTCTTGCCTAAATGTAGAACCTTACTTTTTTCACCATTGAATATGATGAAGACTGTTTGTAACTGCTCACCATTCAGCAAGATTATTTGTGGAAACGTCTTCTCTATGCTGTTTTTAAGCTTAATTTTATAGATATGCTTATACTTGGATATCACTTAGAATACTGATACCCAAAACAAAACCACTCAAAATAACCTACCTATGCAATTGTCATAAGAAACTTTACTATAAAATTCATGTTAATATTGTTAATTTTATTAAATAATAATTGGTCCAGACAAGTGTTTCTTGTTATGCTGCTTATTTTTCAGTTATGAAGCTTTAAGTCTTGTATAAAAAAGACATTCTTAGTAATGATCAGGTAAAACAACTTAGAAAAATTAAATACCCAATTTTCATACACAAGCTGGAACCTCAGGGGAAAATTCTGAACACTGTAGAGAGACACTTTTCAGCAGATAGTTTTTTTCTCTCCAACAAGGAACTTTTGTTATATATAATTTACGAATCCCCACAGAAACAATTATTACTTATATATTGCAATCTGTTTCTTAATTTTAAATAATGTAATTTTTTAAAAAGTTGATCATTTCTATTTCAAATATTTTGTTTAAAAATATATTAGATAATTAAATAATGCAAAAATTGGCAGTATTCCTATAATCCTATAAGCGTATAATGTCTAAACAAAAATGACATGATACTGCTTTAAACAATGATGGGATCCCAAGTTCCTTAAAGTAGTTCATCTTAATGAATGGTATACTTTAAAATCATTAGTAAGATTTTGGCAGAATAACTTATGGTGATTGGAAGGGAAATATCTATCCCGTTAGTATGTTGTTTTATTAATCAACCACACTTAATATTAGTGTTTGGTTGTCATGTAATATTTTATAGATATGTGTATGGTAGTATAAATACATGCTTAACAATATTTTCTCCTGAAATTGAATTCTTTCAATCTTTGTATTAAAGAGACACTGAGCTTTAAATCATTTGGATGTGGTCACTTAACAGAATATAAAAAGTAAAACAAAACACAGTTATCAGGAAGTCAGGAGATAGCTGCAAATGTAGAGCATTATACGGTATTGTATAGTTTAGTAAAATGCAAATATTTAACTTTGTACATACCTTTTTATTCATACTACTTGTTGTGTTATTTATGGTATTGTAAGTTGCTGCCCAGAGTCATTTGGTAGTGAGATGGGTGGGACACAAATTCAGTAAATAAATAAATGAAATACTACTTCTGCACTGCTGCTATATTTGCAGTTTGGTGCATGTACTGTAGTGTAATATATAATACAAAATTTATAAAAAAACAAAACCATCTCCAAATTCACAAAATATACCACCCTTGATATTGTAAAATTATGTTAGAATATTTAAGTTGACAATTTGGAATATTAAGAAATGTATGAAGAACAATTTTAATGAATTTTTCTTGGCAGTTTCAGTCAATATAATTCATCAAATTTTCAAGGGTCAAGCAGACTTCTCTGACATTGTAGGTGAGGGAAGATACATGTCTGTTGTTTGTTGACTAGGGAACACTCAAACAGCAAAGCACAGAACAGGAAGTCGGATCAACCAATCAGCACGCAGGATCCATAGTTGGGTTTTGGGAGGTGTTTATGTCAGCCCATCTATGGCCATCTGCAACTTATGTTTATTCGACCACTCCTTTGCAGTGTAGATATGCGGTGATAGCTATGCACAGTTGCAGGAAACTCTAAATCAGCCTTAACATTCTACTGAAGTTTACTGCTTTTTCAGCAAAATGATTTCTTCATACCTCCTAAATACATTATAGAGGATTAGGATTCAGAGCAACTTGGAGCGTGTGAAACAAACAGAAGGAAATAGAAGTTTCACTGCATGAATGAAAATCATGTTGGACATAGCCTTACGACTTAAAATTCCCTAGGTTAAAGTAACCACCACAATGAAGTGTTGCAATGTTTGGCATATAAACACATGTCAAGGTTCGAATCGTCCATGTTCTCTTCATAAATTCTCTGTTATCTTGCCTTTCCATTCCTCTCTCTTAGCCAGAAGTCATAAGCACTGAGAATACAACATCTTCAGGGGCTGTTTAGAATTCTCTTTATCCACTTTGCGTCTTTTTAATTCTCTTCTGTATATCTGCAAACCTTGGGGATCCTTCTTGCAAACCTCATGAAACACCCTTATTGTGTCTGGATGGTGGCTTTTTTCATTGACAGAATAAATCTCAGAAAATAGTATTGATATTAATTTACAAGGGTAATAATTTATTATACATTACTATTACCTTTATTAATAAATAATTACTATTATTATCTCATACTATCATTGGCTATTTGGGATTTTCGTATGTTTTGATTTATAAGTTTGATTTATAAGTTTTTGTTTTTTTCATCTGACAGAGTTATATGAAGGCATAATAAAAAGCATAAACCTTTATGAAGGTTTATCAGATACTCTTTTTAACTACAAGAGCATCAATAATAGTTAGAATACTTGAAAGTGTAATTTTAAATTTAAATATATTAAATTTAAATACATTTAAATAATCAGTTTTGAAAGCACTGATGAAAGCTTAAGTTTTCAAACATTTCTAGTCAACGCAGTCACTGAGAAGAGGCTCATGCTTTGTCTCACCTTTTCTGAGAAGGGCAATTTGTTACATATGGAATTTTATGAGCACACTCACGAACAGCTTCCATGGGGCAGGTATGGTGACATTTATTTACCAGAAGGGAAACTGAGCATGTTGTTCCTAGTCATTTCCATAGCCTCAACAATGCTATGAGATTGGTTACCCCACTCCACTGAGTAAGTTTTAGACAAAAGAATTTATGATAACCCAAAATATTGTAAGCCAATCTAAAATATGTTCTTGGCAATGCATCTCTTTTTTTCCGACAAAACAAGTCAAAGCAGCTTTTTTTTAAAAAACAGGGGATTAGAATCAGATTAATCCAGCAACAACTGAAAATACCATTTCCCTGTATATCTAAACATATGGAGTTCGAAAAAACACTTAACAAAAGCTTTTCCTTACTGCTAAAGAGAGTACCATTTGCTCCCCATTAGAAGTGAAAGTAATTTAGAATATTTTTCCAGCATGTTTCGCCTGGAAGGAAAAAAATAGTATTTGCAACTCTGTTTCCTTACATCACAACTCTAGAAACTAAATTAACTAAAAATGAGTGAAACTTTGAGGTTTTTTCCTCATGATATTTATATTAAAGCTGTTTAGCCATTCTTACACTATCAATAATGTTAACCTACCTCACAGAGTTGTTGTGCATATTAAATCTTGGCATCATTCTAAAGTAATTTGAGACCTTTTGACAGAATGGAAAAATATAAATTTAAAAAATAAAAGCTTCCTCCATAGAACAAATCAGAAGAGAAAGAATATTGTTCCCTCTCAAAGATTAAGAACAATTAATATTTTACAACAAACCATTTATAGAACTTATAAACGTAAATTAAAAACATAGATATAGAGACAGAGAGCAGGCTTTTTCACAAAGCATATAGCATAGTGTCTACACACATCCAAGTAGGGCACTGGTATGTCATTTTCCCATTGTGCTTCTTGTACTCAGAGACTCCAAGACATAACGCCATAATGAATGATCAATGTGCATTACAACATTCGCTCTTCTTGAATGAAAGATATGCATATGCACCACATACAGTTTTTCTATTACTTCACAATAAACTGGTGCACAATCCTTGAATACAAAACAAGGAGATTTGGAATCTTTTAATTACTTATTCACACAGAAGATTATGCCCATAGTTTGAAATTTCATAAAATATAGCAGTTTAAATCTCACCATCAATGTATTTTCCACAACAGAAACTAGAAACCAGCGACATTATCTACCATGTTTCAGAGTGGATAGCATACTTACTGTTAAATTCAGATAATTTTGCTGATAATACTATGCTGGTTTTAAAATAAAAGCAAAGAATGTTATTTGTGAATAAAACAGACACTAATAATGCAAAACAAAGGGAGCTCTCTTATTTATCTTAGAAAAAAGCTAGAGGTCATATAACAGTGTAGCAATTTTAAAAGTTAAACAATAATTTAAAATACTGCTAATTTTGATATAATTGTCATATTTATAAGCATGGCAAAATTGCCACACTATTATATACCACTTTCCCAGAATTAAAAAAACCATGTCAGCACAAATAGTTCCAGAAAACACTTAGGTGAGGCATTTTAATTTTGAAATACAAAACTTTAGTAATTTTTACAGGTTTCTATGTAATACATAAATGAATGAGAATTAAATAGTTACATACTAACCAAGTTTTTATTTTATAATCTAGCAGTATTGCCAAGTACCCTCTCATCTTCTTTAAAATTATGTTTTTGTCAATTTTGTCAATATTTTAGCAGCAAAGTTTTAAATCCATAGCGAGTATCATTTCAAGCAAGTATCTTTTCTAATTAAGACTATTTTTATTTATAAATCAAAACAACAATTTTTCTCTTACATACATGTGAATGTTTTGTGTGCGCATTTGTGTACACGAATAAACAAAGACAGAAACATTAAGATATGTTAACATTATATAGATTGCAAAAATACACAAGATAGCACTCTTCTTGAAAATCCATCTTTTGGACACAATCCATAACTGGAAAAATATCTCTTTTACCGTAACAAAAAGGTTATTTTAATTGTCCAATCATCCGAAGAGCAAAATGAGTAAATTGTTGTCTTACATAATACTAAAAACTCTACCTTAATTAACTGTATTATTACTTTCTAAGTTTAGTCTATTCTTTAAGAACGCTGTCAGTACTTTCACTTTGTATATTTAGCTCCTTCTCGGGGCTACAAATCAGGATATTTTTTGAAACTGAACTTATACAACTAATCAATATCCAAATATTTACATTTTAATGAATAAATAAAATTAAACCTGTGTTGAAAGCCAAACAAAATTGTCCCACTGTACTTACCTTAAACTCAAATAAATAGAAACATTAAAAAAGCATAACCCAGGCAATGTAATTTCAGTCAGACTTCAGCAGCAGAGATGTAAATGAAAATAATACAGCACTAACCGATTACATGAGACTAAAACCAGGTGTCCTCGACTGCTCATAAACCGGGGAAATGGCCGCCTCCTCTGAAGAAAACCTCCTCGTCGTGCAACATTAGAAACGAGGGTTTCAGGCGCGCTTATGCAATGCGCATGCTCAGGCACATACTTCCTGCCAAGGCACAGGAAACCGCCACCCATCAACCAGCGGTGGGAGGGGGGATGGTAAGGAGCGAACGGAAACTACCGCCAGGAGCGGCAGTGAGGGCTCCGGAAATTTTTCACCGCGTCAGCGATGTGAACAAGGCAAGTCGGAGGGCGACAAAAAGGAGAAAGTCTTTCCTCATAAAAGGTGCCTGAGGAGAATTGTCTTTAGGTGTACTAGCTGCAGCTGGCTGCCATCGCTTCCAACACAAAACCTGATCTGCATCCAACACCCGCTCCCTCCCTCCCCTTTGGGATTGCAGCAGTACCTGCGAGTAGAAGTCTTTCCGCCGCCAGTGGTTCAGAGCGCTGCTACAAGTGCTCCCGTCCGCTTCCACTGCCGCCGAGGATTCAAAAAAAAACCCCACACAGCCTACAGCATGTGCTGGGCCGTTATGCAAATGAGCTGTGATTTCCCCTCCCACTCTCTTGGCCACGCCTCCTTTGAAAAAAAGCTGAGGGGGCGGACGTGCGAACTGCATTCTTTCGCCGGCCAATCCGCAGATCGGCCGTTGCGGCTGTTATGCAAATAGTCCACAATTGCTTAGCATATTTTGCTGGAAGCTCCTCCCCGTCTTGCAGTAAGGAAATTATTGGTTTGAAGCGGCAGATAGTTGATAAGCGAGTTAAGGTGGAACGGAAGTCCTTGTTGGTTGTTAAGCTGGAAATTGACGCCGGTGGTAGCAGGAGAAAGCGCTGCTACAGTCTACCAAGCTGACCGAGGTGGCGTAAATTGTCTCGGCTGGAGTTAATTTGGTGTATCTGAATAGCTTTGAAATCAGCATGTTCTTGAGGAGAAGCTTGGTGTTTTATACTGTTTCAGAGGAGTCCTCAGTGCCAGTATATACAATTTCTGTTTTCCATAGTAAAAAGTAGTGAATAGTGTTGCTATACTTTGGAGGTAACAATTGTAAAATTAAGCTGCTGTTACTCGTGACATACTTGGAATATCAGTTACCTTCTGATATTCTCACAGGCAATCTGTAGCGTCTGCTTAAGAATCAAGTAAACGCTGAGTTCATTTGGGATTATTATTCCTAAACAAAATAAATTCACTATTCAATTGTTTTTTTTTAGTTGTATGTTCTTTATCCACAATATATCTCTTGTGAATAAAATGTTACGTAGCAAAATAGCTTTATTATAAGTTGAATGTATTGTATTGAAGCACAATATATTATATCTACATTTTGGTCTTTAGTTGTGAAAATAATTTTCAGCTAGAAAATAGTTGAATTGTTATTAAATGGGAAATAGGAAAGGCTAAATAACTAATATACCTTGTTTGCTTTTCTAAAAACATATCTTACCAGCTGCTTTTTCCTCTCTACAGTGATTTTCCACACCCTTTTCCCACAAGTCTTTTCTTCCACATATTCCTTCCTACTTCTTTGCCTGCAGCAATGCTAAGGTATTTTAAGATATTCTGCAGGGACAAAACTATTCAATTATTCTAAATACTTATTTGAGTTAAAAATCTTAATGTTCCCGTTTTAAAGTTGTTGATGAAATGAAACCAAACAGTAAACAACACCAAAGTTTTAATATTTAGACATTTAAGAGAGGTGGAAAATGGAGAAGTGGGAGATGGGAATAAAACTAAATAGCCAGAAAGAACTTGGTATTCCCCCCCCCAGTACCACCAACTCTAAGTATGCAGAGGAGGAGAGGTATTATGAGAGGCACAGGTACATTTGCCATCTATTGTTAGCTTCCTAGAAGCATAGACAGTTGGTCATTGAAATAAAAATTGCCTCATTCATTTGCACTTTACTTTCCATTTCCCCTAATTTTGAAGACTAGTAATACAACCCCATTCATTCTGTAAGAATAAGTAGAGGTCATGTAAGCAGGTTATCATCTTTGCTCTTCTCCCCCTCCCCGCCCCCACATATTTCAATGGCTTTAGCTGTATCAAGTGAAAAATAGGTATTGGTAAACAAATAAAGGAGTACAATTAGTCCTTAACTTACAACAATTCACTATTAACTGTTCAAACTTACAACTGCACTGAAAAAGGGATTTATGACTTTTTTTCCACATGAGGGTTGCAGCATTCTCATGGTCAAAGTTCAGATGCTTGGCAACTGACTCATATTTATGATGTTTGCAGTGTTTTGGGATCATATCATCACCTTTGGCAACGTCCTGACAAGCAAAGTCAATGAGGAAGCCAGATTCACGTAACCGTATTACTAACTTAACAACTGCAGTGATTCATTTAAGAACTGTGGCAAGAAAGGTCGTAAAATGGGGCAAAATTCACTTAATATTGTCTCACTTAGCAACAGAAATTTTGGGCTCAATTGTGATAAGTCAAGGACTACCTGTATAGAAGAAGAGAGCTGGCAAGCAACTAGTGATGGGGCAACCAATAAAGGAAAGAATTGCAGAATCCACAACCACTGTCTTCAATAGTATAAAATAAAGGGTATAAATTTACTGATAAATATGTACCAATGTCCATAATTTGGCATTGGTATGGGAAGAATTTGATTCCTGGATAAAAATGCTACCATAATGCTACTCAGTGAATTCAAGGGGGCAGATAAGATGATGAAATCATTGATGATCGCCTCTCAGTATTGTTCTCTACAAAGGGACAACTAAATGAGCAAGTGAAGTGCCTAAAATGTATAAAAAAAGAGAGTAGATAGGAGCAAGCATCTGTTACATATTTCAGAAGAAGTCAGAAGGCAGAAGAGAAAGGATGTATGAACAGATTGCTATTTTTAAGAGCAACAGCTAAACATAAACAGGACAGACTAAACTGGTGAAAATTGAAGAATAAATATGATGGAACACAGCTATGCCTCAGAAGGTCTATATGACCCTGATAATTGGTAACTTTTATGATGGCAATGACAGCTGTTTTGTTCCATCAGGAACTTGGGGCCTAAATTAGATTACATTAAATTAATTTGCTTACCTGTGGGCTGTTAAAAAGTGAGGGATAGTAAATGTCTATTTTTAATCTGATAGGCTGGGAATGGTATTTGGAAGTTTTATATCAAATATTTTTCTTTTTTACTGTGTATTTTTATTGTGAATTTTCTACATTTGTTGGAAATGCATAGAATATAGATACTGTACTAAATAAAAATAAATTATCCCATGTTTTTGTATTAGCTGGTAAGGAATAATGTGTTGATGTTGGCTTTTCTTATCAGTGGACAAACGTATTGGAATAATTTCAGATTGAAGCCTACTTGTTTCTGTTATGCTGGACACATCTTTTGGAGAAAGATCTTTTGTTGCTCAGCTGCTGTTTTATCTTGACCATTCTACCTATTTCAGTTTAATGGCGGAAGAAGTGGGGGGGGAGAGGGGGATTTGGGTTAGTCAGCCAGAGAAGCAAATAAATAAAATGGTGTTGCTTCTTGGAGAAAATTAGAAGATCATTTTCATTTACCGGCTCTATTTTTGTCACTGGTTGGTGTGAAGGTTGGGCTCCTTGAGGTTAATTCATATTAATACATAACTAAGGAACCAGAGATGAATGAGAAGGTGAGATAATTGCATATTGTGCACTACATTACTAAGGGGGAATGTTGAGTGGGTAGTGATGCCTACTTGTATTCTCATTAAGCATTCACCCTCTTATGTATATTGGAAGAAAATAAGAAAGAGGAGATGAACAGCACTGTTTGTTTTGTTTTTAGACTCCACTGCTTGTTCCCTGAAATGGTAGTTTAGATGAGATGCTATTTAGAAAGTAATAGAACTGGATGCAATTCCTGTCCTTGTTCCTTTCATTGTCTGCCCTAGAAGAAAAAAAATAGGATTGGTGTTTATTGTTGATTGTCTGTTGCCTACAAACTGCTTTTCTTATTTTAATGAAGGTGGGGGGAAAGGCAATGCTAACTACCCTTTTCTAAATATGTGCCTATTTATGCCCTAAATATCCTGTGAGAACAGATAAAGCACAATTAAAAGATGAGATAATGCATGCTTTGGCCCATAGCTTATCCCAATTGGCATCAGGCTGGAACTTGTACCAAAATTACTTTTATTGCCCTAGAGCAAGAGTTTATTTATTATTATTTTTTGGCCCAAATAGGCATCATTAACTACCCATTCAGCATTCCCTTTAGTGTGCAATTATTTCACCTTATTCATTTCTAGTTCAAGAGTTTTGTATTGGTTTAAATGTATCCAGGAATCCTACCAGATTTTTTTAAAAAAAATAAGTCATACAAAAATATGTTCAGTTTTTATTCAGGGAATTTCATTGTGGGATTGAAGCATCAGTTAAATCAGTATCTATTTTAACTATGATTAAACAATAATATAGTTTGTGACTTAGCAAAATTTGTGAACAAAGGCACTGTAGTTTGTTCAATTCATTCACTGACTTTGGGCAATGTTGATTAGCTATTCTGCACAATTTGTGAATCTTATCAATATCAGCTGAAGTTTTCTTTAAAGCTATTTCAAAGTAATTTGGAATATAAGGTTCTTAATTATTTTAAATTTTAAGAAAGATATTGAAAATTGAATTTAAATATCTACCAGAGCTATACATTTGTTTGAAGGTATTCCATATTGATAAAAGAAAGAACTATCATGCAAAAACGCATGAAAAATGGAAAATTCTATTTAACATATGTTGGATGAAAAAGGAACTTTGTATTTTAGGGAAGTAAATATTGTATATGGACTCAGAACTGTAAATATTTAATATTCATACATAAACTAATATTAAATTTATAGTTATAAGTCCACACACATTATTTGGTTCCCTTCAAATATAAAGTTTCTTTTTTTATCCCATATATGTTAAATATAAATGTGTATACCATTTTAGTCAACTATGCATCTATTTTACATTTAATGGGAATGTGCTAGCTATATTTTTCATATGTGCTGCTCCACTCACTCATACACACATGTAAGTGTGCTTTAGAGAGTTTATTAATGTTCCCCAGCAATTCCCTTCACCCAGCCTCAGAACTGTCCCAAATAACTCCAGCCACAAGCAAGCCAAGGTTAGTACACAAGGCAATGGCCGATAGTCCATAAAACAATGGAAAGTCACTTCAACAAATAAGTCTACCAAACAAACGTAATCTACCAGGCCAAATTGAAATGCGCTCACAAGAGCTCACTTGGCAAGAAAAGTTCAGAGTCTTCAAAGTCCAGCAGGAAACATGAGGAACAAACACACACAGCCAGAAACCAAACACTTATTCCCAAAAATGCCTCCCTCTGCCTGTCATGATAAATAGTTTTCCAGTACAGCCCACCAAGATGGGCGGGCCTTCTCCCAAGTAATCTGGCAGATCGTCATTGGTCTTGTCTCTTCTCTGCCCTGCGTACTGTCGGATCCAGCATGGAAGATAGCTCCTCCGTCTCTTCACTGACTACCCATGCAAGCTGTCCCCAGCCAAAACCCCGTGTAAACCTCTTTTGTTCAGAGTCATTAATTAACCCAGTTCCTGACATGCCAAGAATGAGCTCATCCTCCCTTGAGCAAACCTCCGAGGAAGAATCTGAAGAGTTGTCCAAGGGAGACATCACATCATGCCAAATTTAAATACTTAATTTTCTTGTTTTCAGGTAGAGCTATTGTAACAATGTAAGAGCAAATATTCAAGACTATATCAAATTGATAACAAAATCAGTTTTTTACAATCTAGTTCAGGGGTGTCAAACTTGCGCCGTCACGGCGGCGTGATGTGATGTATTGTGACTTTCCCCCCCACCCTTCGCTAAACCGGGCATGGGCATGGACAGTACGTGATGCATCTGG
>JANHGD010010521.1:11907-23472 GCA_027560375.1 Imantodes cenchoa
TCTATTCTATTCTACTCTATTCTATTCTATTCTATTCTATTCCATATGCATTAAAATCAGAAGACATTTGGTGGCATTGTGTGGTAGCTGAACTGAGCCTGGCATCAACTTTTGAACCAGCATAACTTGGCAAAACCCGGTTTGATTCTTTCCATCTGTTTCCTTTTCCTGTTCTCCTTTTAATCTTTTAAAGTTAGAAAGACGTATTAAGGACAACAACTAGGGAATATGTGGCAGCTCCTTTCAATTACAACCATATCCATGGCCCAGTTAAAACAAAATATTTGAATTGATGCTAAAGTGTCCCAGCAGACAAGAGAACCAGATTAGTTCTGTTTTACAAAATGAGCCATTATGAGCAGGCTCTTGCTGCTTTCCCCATTGTGTAAAAATCTAACCACAATATCTCAAGTGTGCAAGTATATATAAAGGAACCTCCCGAAGTCATTAATTCACCAAACTGGTTTTAGCTAGGCACTAATCATTTTCTTAGAAGAGAGAAAGAGCTTTCGTGTATTGTTAGTATCGTTAGATTAGAGTAAGTATAAAGTTATACTTGAGATCTTCGGGAGTGGGGTGGCATAAAAGTATGAATGAATGAATGAATGAATGAATGAATGAATGAATGAATGAATAAATAAATAAATAAATAAATTTTTACTCCTGTCATTCCTGTACAATCAACACTGACAATGATTTCTTGAGTTCTATGGGTTCCTTTAAGACTAAAGTCTATAAGCTCCTTGCTTTATTTTCACAAGTTATCTTGATAGTGTGTGTGTTTGTACTTTCTTACATTTCATATATTTGTACCTAACTTTCAAATATGTATTTTATGACATTGCAAACAAGTGCTCTGTTAGAGTTTTCCATTTTAGAAATGAGACACAATATTGTCCATTAACCAACCTTGCCTCCTTTGAGGCAATTTTGCATTATTGAGGCTTCCTTTCCATTTCTGCTCCTATCTTTCCTGAGATTATAGGATCTCTGTCATATTTAGGATCAAAAGTCAGTGTTTCAAAGTAATAATAGATACAAACCTGGAATACTGGACTGGATTCAAGCAGAACTAAAAGCCCCTGGATAAGAAGATGAAAAAAATAATGACAATGAATCATGTCTTTCAATTCATGCAGCAATGTTGACAAACTCTACATACCAAGGAAATTAAGTGGGCATGGAATGTTGTAAGTATATCTGATGGTTGAAAAAGGGGAAAAAAGGACATAGAAAGAACATCTGAAGGACAGTGAAGAATATGCACTGAAGCTAATAAACCATGAGGGCTTACTGAATACTAAACAGACCACACTGGCCTACAAGAAAAATCAAATGAAGAAATAGCAAAGAGACATGACAAGGCAAAGAATTACATGCCCCCAAAACAATGGATAAAAGCAGATAACAACAAGACCTTTCAATGGCTAATAGCAGAAAAAATGAAGAAAGAGATAGCAGGGCTAATTCTGGCTGCATAAGACCAAATTTTAAGAATGTGTGTGGTTGTGTGTGTGTGTGTGGGGGGTATCTTATAAGTCAATATACAGTGCTGGGTTTGCAACTGTTTTGGTCTATGGGTCTACATATGTGTGGATGGATGGATATATGAGCAGACAGATGAATAGATGTAATGATTAAAAGCTCTGGTAAAATTCAGAAAATCATAATTTATAGTTCTGTTTTAGGAATGAAATCAGAGGGGTGATTTGAGCCAGTCACTCTCTTTCAGTCCTAGGAAGAAAGCAATGGAAAATCAGTTCTTAAAATTTTGCCAACAAAACTGCAGGAACCTGTGCATGTACTCATGTACTCACTAAGAGTCAAATCTAAGTCGAATATGTGTGAGTAGTTTTTTTTATTTTGGGTTCCAGTTACAAAATTACACAAAGTTAATGTCAAACTTGGCAAGAAAAGGTTTTCTAATTCATTGCTTGATATTATAGAGTATCCTAATACTTATCTACAACATTTTCAGATTAAACCTTATATTAATATTTATAAACTGCACAGTGAAAATTATGAATTCATGTTTGCAAGGATGGATTTTTCCTGATTTCGTCACAGATCTTTCTGATTGTTTTTATTACAGTGTGCCCCAGAATATCAACACCAACTTACTGAGTTTTTCTCTGGATACTATTTATAACATTTTTATACTGCCAATTCCATAAGAACATGTGGATACTTAAATAATTTTAGTAATAAAAAGCATAACATTCTAACACAGCACACCTTATTAGTAATATTACTCTTCTCCTCAGCATCCAGTTTCACAATATCAGCTGCCAAATGATGGAACAACTGCTTTGAATTTTCTTCTGCAGGGCATCAAGAAAGACATTATTAAAATATCCAGTGGATCAGGTGTTCTATGGGTGTGGAATATAGAAAAAGAAAAAGAGATTATTTACTCTCCCTCCCCAGCCTTTGGTGGGGTTAGGGCTCCCCCCCTGTCACTAATGGGAAAAGGGACATTGGATGAATTGTGTCTACTTGAATAAATAGTCCTGCAGGTAGTAGCTATAGCAATAGCAATAGCACTGACACTTCATAGTGCTTTACAAAGGCAGAATATTGCTCCCAACAATCTGGGTCCTCATTTTTTAAATAGTTTTTATTAAACATTTTTCACCTTTAAAAACAAAAACCAACAACATAAATGGAAAAAACAAGGAAATGGTCCTCATTTTACTGACCTCAGAAAGATGGAAAGCTGAGTTAACCTTGAGCCAGTCAGAATCCAACTCCTGGCAGCTGGCAGAATGCCACCATGGTTTCTGCATACCTAAAAGGTTGTGTATGTGCATAGGTGCATACTCATGAAAGAATAATTTCATGTACTGCTTCTTTCTCAGTGGATCCAATATTCCCTTGACACACCATTTCTTTCACTCTTTTGTATTTTTATCCCTCCAACTTTTTGCTTCCTGAGCCATTCCATCTTTTTTTGCAGTACCCCTGCTTGTTCCAATCTCCCTTCCCTACAAATATGTTCTTTCAATCCACATCCCAATATTGTTCATTTTTCTTATAATCTTTGTTCTTTCTTTCTTGAAAAATGCATATTGAAGATGAGGAAGTTAGCAGGTTACGTTAGACTGCCATATATTCTTAATGAACATCATGATCCACATTTGTTTAGAAATTTAGAACTTCACTGGCTAGGATCACAGTCATTTTCCCAGGAGTATCTTAAGTAGGAATGAAGATAGGATTCCCTGGCTCAAATTGTACAATATGCAGTTGCCTTACTGTAACACACAACAAGTGAGGTACTTCTAGAGATCAAGACTGTGCCTTTTCATTTTCATTTGCCATTGGTCTGGGTCATCATAATGTATTTTCAAAATCAGTCCAAGGACTTACAAATGGAAGAAGATGGTTCAGTGAAAATGCATTCACAGGGGTGGGGGAGAGAGAGAGAGAATTGGCAACTGATATAATACAATGTGCTAACAGAACTGGTCTGATCTCTTGAATTTAGATTTGCCAGGTGTACATACATCCTCAGTAATGACATACATTCGTATTTGTTGTTTTGGGAGATGGGGCGGAAAGTAATCCAGCAATATTTATTACATTTTAGAGTGTCTTCCAGTTATGAAAAAAATATTGGTTGAGTTGCTTCAGCTTTAGATGAAGGGTACCAGTTTAGCTCTTAAGGAGTTTTGCTAACAAAGAAAGATCCATAATGGCTGAAAAAAGAAAAAAACAGATGTAACAAAATAAACATGTAGAAATATTTTATAAGGAGCAGCTCTCAGAGCTTAGAGGGGAAGATCTGGGGAAACACCCATTCGAGAAGAGTTTGAAGGACTGTTTATGCCCCAGGAAAATCTCTAGCAGTTTATATTATGGCAACTGCAACCCTAGACTTTTGTAAATAACAAAACCTACTTTTGTCTTCTGTCTTGGCTTGTTTAAAGGGCCAGATGCTGATTACAGGAATGAACAGCTTGTGCAAACAATAATGCTAAATCTGTAGATTGTACGATCCAAAATGTAATGCTACTTGGATGTGCCCTGAAAGTAGATGATATAGAAACTTGGCAGATTTAGGAGATAGAAGGCAAAGTATTTTAGAAAACTAAACAATTCTTAAGGTCCCCAAAGAAAAGTTGAAATAGAGATGGATGGCCTATGGAGTTTTTCAATGTTGCAATCAGTAAGCTCAGTCCACCTCACTTGCATGCAGATAATTCTGGATAAATAATGCATGTACATACATATATAGTGCAGACAGCAATATAAAATATTTTTCAGGGTTCATAATTAGGAACCAATATTAATTTCTTTCTTACAAATCCTGTCTGTTTTATGGTTGTATTTTGATCAAGAACATGAATGGTTCTAATAGTCCAGTGACGGAGAACCTTTTTTGGCTAGGGTGCCAAAAGGGTGCATGCACACACAATAGCGTGCACACATGTGCCCACACCCATACTGCAATGCCCACTCCCCCACACATGTTCACAACCCCCGTGCTGCCCCACGCACATGCACACAACACCCCCATGCTGCCCCCTATGCATGCGCACAGGCCTCACTGAAGCTTCTGGACTTCCGGTAGGCCTGTTGGGCCATTTCTTTTGCCATCCCCAGGGATCAGGAAAGCTTCTGAAGCCTGGGGATGATGAAAAATGGCCAAATGGGCCAACCAAAAGTTTGGAAACAAACTTCCAGTTGGCCCGTTGGGCAATTTTTCACCCTCCCCAGGGTTCAGGAGGCTTTCCCTGAAGCCTGGGGAGAGCAAAAATGCCCAAAAAGAAGCCCCAAAATTAGTTGGCCAGCATGCCCATGCATGCTACTCTGACATAGGGCAATGCCTCGAGTGCTCTCAGATATGGATCCACATGCCACCTGTGGCACACGTGCCATAGGTTCGCCATCATTGTAATAGTCTCTTCCAATGTTGGTATGTTGCCTTCCTGAGGATGACACTGGTCTATAAGGAGAAAGTCTCAGAAATGAAAGTACGGTAGCTTAATTTTACATGAATTAGGTTAGTAATAAAGAAAAATTAAGTCCTAAGTATTAATTGGCTCCAGTTTCCAAGATACAGCTTCAGGTCAAAATTGCATCAAAATAATTCAAAATTATGAGGGGGGATGTGCAATTATGCTCAGTAACTATAGCAATGAGAATGATGCCACACCAATCATTATAAATTTATCTTTTTCTTGATACCAATAACAACTTTCCATTTATTTATTGGTTTTTTAATGTAACATTTTCACTCTTTTTGTATGAAAAACTCACAAGCTCTAACATCAGATTAAATGACAAGTTTCCATTTTTATTCGGTATCTAAACTGTGCTTTTTGGCTTTTCCCTTGTGAACTGCAGTAGGATCATCCCTGGGGAGATTTCAGCAGTAATCAGCAAGCATGGATGGATTCCATTTCACTTGGTAACTTTTCTCCATGCTTGCAATATCCTGGTGGAATCTCTCCCCATGTTCATCCCTCTCTGTCCCTCAGTTCAAAGGAAAATAGTCTAAATGTGAGTGTAAGAAGTGAATTTTCAGCGACATGTTTGCACTAAGTGCTTTATAGGATGTAAGCAAATTTTCCACATGTTTTTCATAATCATCTGCCTTGCTGTTCTCAAAGTGAAGATAAATTTATACACTTTCATGTGGTACGGTTTTCATTGTTCTATTGTACTTTGTCATTAAGTTACAAGGCATCATGATCATTAGACACCTTCCTCTCTTGTAGGCAAATATAGTCACCTGTGTATAAATCTTCATTGTGAAATATCTTGAAAACTTCATCCAACCAACACCTTTATCACCTGCTTTCTAATTCATTTAATCAAAATATGTAAAATCAATACATTTTATCTCAGAAGTTGATAATTTCCCAAAATTTGTAGACCAGTGATAAAAGAAAAAAAATACTACATGCCTATTAGGCTTATGCAAAGTAATTAAGATTCAAGCAGTTTAAATCATCAAAGCAATCTGACATTTCACCAATATGAAGTGCCATCTGACTTTCCTCAATGAAGCTTTTTGTGTGGTTTCAAATCACTTTGGAAAAGTGTGGATGCATCTTTTTGTTTTCTTTTCCAACACTGGCTGAAATATTTCCAATCTCAGTGGCTTTAGAGTTGCCCATAGCATAGGTTGAAATGGCCCCATTTGGAGAAGTTTAGCATAAGGGAAGTTGTAGAATTGGCTATTCTGATATGTATGCCTTGCAAGATAATGCCATAACATTCAAACCATCCAACCTGCATTTTCTATTGCTACTGAAATGGACTGATTTTAATATGGGACATAGAAAATACCCGAGAAGACCCAGCAGATGCACCTGTTAGTAGTTGAGTGAAAACTAAGGCAGAAATTATTTTATAAAATATCCTTTGGATGCAGAGCACATAATTATGTGTCATTGGCCTAATAAACAATGCAGATTGTAAGTAGTCTTCAACTTACTGTCAAGTGCCCAGGAAATCAGGAGATTCAAGCACTTCAAATGTGTATAAAGATTTATTGCAAGCTTAAGTTCTTTACAAGAATCTGGCCAAGTGACTGTTAAGGGAAATGTGCAGAAGTTAAGAATAGAAAGGAATTCAAGGTAGGCTGGACTTAGATCACTTATGGGCATGAAGGGACTCATGACTTATGATGCCTTTGACTCCTCCCTCAGGCTCAGCTTAGTCATCTCCTACATTTACAACTACAGTTGAGACAGAATTTTTATTGCAAGCCATTGCAGTTGTGAGTTGAGCCACAGAATGTCTGGACTTGATTTTATGACTTTTTACAATGGTCATTAGGTGAGTCACTTTTGTCGTTCAATGGATCACATTGTTGTAAGTATGAATCCATCTTATCCAATGTGCCTTTTTTAAATGATTTTTGTTAGAAAACAGTTTTTTAAAAAATCACAAAATACAATCACATAGAATGCTGCATCTGATTGTAAATGTGAGCCAGTTGCCAAGTGTCTGACGTGTATGTGGGTTTGATATGGCAATCATTTCAAGAACGGGTTGTAAGTATTTTTTTTAGTCATTTGTAACTTTGAATGGTTGTTAAGTGACCGGTCATAACTTGAGGACTACCTATACATCCTTGCTTCAGGGAAGCTACTGTGCCCTGTCCTAATAAATAGCTGCTTAAGATTAATACACCTGTGAATAATTATGTTTCAGTTCCTTCCTGAAAGAACTTTGAAATATTAATTACTAGGAACATAACCAAGGATTTCTTTTTTTAAAAAATCCAGCTCCTAGATGACACCATAATAATTAAAGAACCCAAACCTGAATTGACAATTGCTAGCAGGTAGCACTCAAGCAATACTTTTTCAAGTTTCTTTTCCTTAAGGTTAATTGAATTGGGATACAGAAAATAACATATGTGAAATCATAATGGTTTGTTGTGACATATCATAAGGAGTGTTGCAGAAAAAAAATTAGAAGAAAGCTTACTGAGAAAACCATAACAAGTCAGACAGAATTTCCAAATGATCAAATATTAGCTTTTTATTGTTTGCCATAAGTAAAACAGAATGTATTAGAAACACCTTGCAGATATTAATCAGAAATATATGTGCAAAATTTTCTTCTCACCCCAGTGGGTGATATGTGTAACTAAATAACAACCAAATGCTTGTTCATCTTGATGAGGGTATAGGAGACACTGCATAAAATATATTCTGAAATGTTTTCCTAGAAAAGAAAGAAAGATAGCAGTGGTGATGATAAAGAAACCTAAGCTTTTAAAATAGGAAAGGCTCTTTAAAGTTGGTCCAAAAGATAGACTTTTTTATCCCAGAAAAGCAACAGCTTTGTGAGGTACTGTACACCTTCTAAAATTTAAAGCAAAACTTCCTCTCATGCTGTGAAACCCAACTGATCCATAGTCTAATACAGTTTCTAGAAATATGCCTAGTGTGTTTGGCTAAGAGTCTGTTATCAGTTATTAATGTTTCTTTTTGTTATCACAAACAGTATCTTAAGCTTCCTTGTCATATTTTATGTATAGATCCATAAATCTCTTGACTTCAAGAAATATGTGAATCTCCACTGGAATGTTTTATTCCTCAGTATATCCATTCCCAATTTTAAACAGCCTTTAACAGTTCTAAGCAGGTAAAAGTTAAGACTGGCATATCATGTGATTCATTAAGATTCATTTATGTTCATTCGAAGAAACAGAAATATGAAGCTCTTGAATGCTTTATTAGTCCAGACATGCTTTTTAAATGCCATTTATCTGTTTCACTTTACATGTCCTCCAGTGTTTTGAAGGTTAAGTACAAGCATGTATAATAATAATAATAATAATAATAATAATAAAAAGCATTGACATTCTTCCAAAATGGAATGCTTTATCTATTGAACATTAATGTAGAGTTGGGAAAAACTGGATGGTTACTTTGGTGAAGGGCTGGTGGTAAAGCCCAGTGGATTAGCCAGTGTTGTTCAATTGCCAGAGTTGTGCATGAATCTGAAAAGACTACCTCTGTTCTGAGTAGAGGTTTTCCATATACGTATATAGGATAATGTATAGGCATAGTTTCAGATAGGTTACATGTAATTTTAGATCGTATTAAGTCAGTAATTTTACAGCTGAAACTGACTTCTGAATCTCTTTTTTTGAATATATTTATTAAACATTTTGTATTATTTTTATTTATTTATTTATTTGTCATATTTATATACTGCCCTACTCCCGCAGGACTCAGGGCGGTGAACAGCCATACAGTAAAAAACATTTAGATAGAATAAATAATTTAAAATAGAATTAAATAATTTGGCAAAAATTTTAAAACCCCATTTAAAACCAATTAAAATAATAGATTATGCCAGACCAGCCTGATGGAATAAAAACGTTTTTAGTTCTCGACGGAAGGTCCGGAGGTCCGTGATCTTCTGGATCCACGGGAGGAGTTCGTTCCAGAGGGTGATTGCCCCCACAGAGAAGGCTCTCCCCCTAGGGGCTGCCAGCTGACATTGTTTGGCTGACGGCACCCGGAGGAGCCAAACAATGTCGAGTTGATTTGACATCAGCTATGTGTTCAGCTTTCTAAGACAAATGGAATTTGATGTGAAAACAAGCCAAGTAGAGGAGGGCTTCACATACTGTAACAACGGTTCACCCAGCACTGGAAATGTAAGCGTGCTCGCGTGTGCGCCATCCACAAAACACAGCAATTCGCTCACGCGCGCAGTCCATGCATGCATGCAACATCAAACAACACGGCAATTCGCTCACATGTAGCATCGAAACCACAGCGATATAGGACAGAATTGCGCCCGGGCAGATGCAACCCTCCCACAGGTCGCTACTACCGATTTGCCTGAACCAGTCTGAACTGGCTAAATCCCACCTCTGAAGCCAAATCTTTTCAGTCCTTTAGAGATGTACATGGAGTTGGTATCCCTCAGCATTATTAGTCCAATGGGTATCTTTACAAATAAGATGGAAACTTATACATTTTATCTGTAAGCATGAGTAAAAGTTGCCAGGCTGATGAACTTTATAACACAGACTTTGTCCAATAGATGACATATCGCCTTGTGTTTACACAACGCGGAAGAGCAGTGTTGACAAAGGATGACAAACGATATCCCTAGAGACTTTCTATGAGTTGCAGAAAACTTGAACTGTGGCGAGGCACAGCAGTAGATCTAAGAAAGTTGCCCTTGATTTCCACTGACAAGAGTTCACAAAATGACTTCCTCCATCAGTATTCTCTGGAAGTAACATGTAGGAAATACTAGGGCTAAACTTGAAGTTTATCGCAGATAAAGTTCTAGAACAAAATGTAACCATAGATTGCTGCAATTAATTTTATTAATTGAATTGTATTACTGTTTCAAGGATTGCCATTGTTTTCTCTATAAAAATGGATGCAGGGCAACCAATATCTTCAATATTTCTGTAAGTTGAGATATGTGACTTCTCTGAAACAATCCTTCTTAAGGCTGAACAAAAACACAAGTGAGAAATTTATATTTTCTGTAATGTCTTGGGGGGGTGAGGGGACCTTATCAAGGGCGGGTTCCTCTTACTTTTTCCTACCGGTGCGCATTGTGATGTTTTGAGCATGCGCGCGCATCCCCTAGTGCAATTTTGCTTCCGCTCATGCACAGAGGGACGATTTTACTTCTGCGCATGCTCAGAGAGCTGAAAAATCGCCAAAAATTAGAAAAAAAGATGGTGGCGCGCACAGACTGGCAAAGACAGCACCGGAGCCGCATCATCAACAGGCCACTACCGGAGCAATGCACCAGACTGTACTGGTAGGAACCCACCTCTGGTATGGTTAGTAACTGTCTTGTTAGGGCTTATCAGTGCTCGAAAATTATTTTTCTGTCTCTGCAAAATTATGAAGTAGGAAACCCAAAACGTGCACATGTGTGTGTGTGAGTCTGTGTGTGTGTGTGTGTGTGTGTGTGTGTGTGTGTATGTGTGTGTGTAGCAAAAGAGAGAGAAAAATATGGAGCAGTTAAATAACATTAGAGGATAATTAATAGTATACCATGGATGTATACAAGTTCATATCCAAGCTGTGTTTTTGCACTTTTAAGAGACCTACAATCTTCATACTAGGATCAAAGGAGACCATCTTTGCTTGTGGTTTTGCTGGACTTCTGGTTGTCTTTGATCTCATCTTACAGACTAGGAGTGGATATTCCCTTTGAACCTTTGACCTTATGGTAGCCTTTCCATCTGCAAATGAGAATGGCATGGATAAATAAGAATGTTATTTTACTTGCATATAACAAAATCAGAACGATGTTGAAGGAAGGAAATGCATGAACAAGAACAATCGAAAGTATGAATTGGCTCTTGTTCTCATCGTAGTCACCAAATTTACACACATCTAGATTTTGCTAGCCTTTCCCATCTTCAGTGCCCTCCAAATTGTAGATGAACTGTTTGGAAATTATAATAATGATGTGCCAATGTCATGTCCTCGATATCACATATCTAGATGATCAGTTCTGTTGTGTACCATATTTCCTTAAATATTCCATCATTCCCTCTAATCTTCTGATTTAGCAATGATCAAAGTGCTGATCTAAATTCATCTTCTAGTACTAGAAATTCCTGTATATAGAGAATACCTTTTAAGGTATCTAGGATGTTGACATTTCTAACGTACAGAATTTCAGTCCTTCCATCTGTTTGATCTTTAAATTAATTACTCTCTGCCCATTGGCCTTCTTTAACACACCAGTTCAAAGTTGAAACCTCCTTCTGAGTTCAGAAAATCTCTTTGTCTTTTCTAATAGCTCTCTGAAATTCTTTGCTAAATTCCTTCATTGGGTTTTTATTGTTTTTTGGCTTTGGCTTCTCTTCTGTTCTTGGCTATTTCCATTATTTTTTTCTGACAATTTACTTTTTTTTTTGTTACTTGGTCTTTGGCAGTCTCTTTTCATAATTCATCCTTAACAACTTCTTTAATTTCATTCCACAGAGTTTCAGTGGAAGAGATTCAAGACTTTAAAGTAATTTCTGATGTTTCTGATGGACATGTCTGTTTTAACTGAGTTCATCCATCTACCTATAACAGTGATGGCTAACCTTTTCTCCCT
>JANHGD010010522.1:16081-26089 GCA_027560375.1 Imantodes cenchoa
CCTCTTATTGTATTTAAAATGTCCTCTCTCAGCTGTCTCCTTAGAACCCTCACATGTATCTCCCTTGGGAGTCGATGCGGTCTCGCAAAGCTTGTGTTGATTCTGTAGACTTCATCCAATTCGTTTATGATCTCATTCTTTGGTCTATCTAGTACTAATCCCAAGATTTCCGCAATTAATTCCCGTAGATTTTCATCTCTGGTTTCTTCTACATTTTGTAGTCTCAGATAAAATGCTGATCTCTCCAATTCCAGATGGATGATGGCCTCTTCCAGATTTTTGTTTATAGATTCCAGTCTGTCGTCCGTTTTGTCTATTCTTTTTTCTGTTATTTCAGTTCTCTTCTTAACTTCCTTTATTTCCTGTTCGTTTCTTGACAAGGCTGCTTGAATGGCCCCTACTCTCTCTTCTGTCTTCCCCATATTGTTTTTAACTTCGCTCATTTCGTTTTTAACTCCTTCCAGGCCTTTAGTGATATTATCTTGCATTTTCAGAAGTGTTTCCTGTAGGGTGTTCATTGTTACCTGTTGGCCTTGTGAGGATGTGGCTGCCTTGTCTTCTGCCAGTATGCTTTCGAGCGACCTTTGTCTCGCAGGGGGGGATAGAAACGTTTGTTTTTTGCTTCCTTTAGTTAGGGTTGCCGTTCTTGTTGTCATTGATAATAGTTTTGATAGACTGTCCCACTTCAATATATAATTCCAGCATTTGCGAATGGCTGTCGTAATATTTGATCAATTCTAATACACTGATTTAGAATCTGTTTATATAATTAACACTCAATCAATTAGTATGTTAGATAATTACTCATATATGTTATCGAACAGTAATATATAAATTATAGTGTATAAGTTATTTAGTTCTTACTAAATACTTCAATACTATTCAATAATTAATCAGATAATTAATTTCGGAATTAATCAGCCAATAATTAATCAATTAGAAAAGGCAGGAAGAGGCAAGAGGAAAGAGGAAAGGATAGTTCATTAAATACAATTAAATACAATACAGTAAAGAAATTCTATAAGTTACTAAGATTATAATCACTTACTTATCACTTGTATATCACTCTATTTTTCTACTATAATAGTATTGTCAAAATTTCCCTCTTATGAAACTCCCTATTACACTAAGTATATTTCAATGCTTATCTCTTCAAAAATACCTTAAAGTTAGAAAGTCTACTATTTTAATGTTAGTATATAAAATATATTAATTTCAAAGAGTAAAAATACTAGAAGGTACTTCAGTAAAGGTGTCAAAAAGGGCTGAAAATAGCCTCAGAGGAGTCCAAAAAGGAGGGAGGGTAACTTTCAACGTGGGGGAACGGAAGACAGGAGAAGTCAGAGCTCAAGATGGACGTTCATGAGCTAGCACATCAGGCACTTCTTGGCATCATCTCAATGGAAAAAGAGTCCAGGGGGAAAGAAGAAAAAAGAAAACGGAGGGTCCAGCCCGGACCAGCTTTTGGTACACTAACCGCGACAAGCGCACTGGTGGAGGAGAATAATTTAGTATTTTTGTTTTATTTCTGCCACTCAGGTTTCGTTTTCAAGATGTCGCCCTTCAATTGTCTCTGTCACCGGCAACCGCCGGGCCGGAACTTAAAATTGTAACAATCCATCTCCTCCCAAACAAGATCTTCTTCTCCCCCCCCCTTTTTTAAGGGAAAGCAGTATCGACTGTTCTTTTCTTCTTCGCTAACTCACCAACCGTTAACCCTCC
Organism: Imantodes cenchoa; assembly: GCA_027560375.1. Lineage (NCBI taxonomy): Eukaryota > Metazoa > Chordata > Lepidosauria > Squamata > Dipsadidae > Imantodes > Imantodes cenchoa. The sequence goes on from JANHGD010010522.1 coordinate 17,804, forward strand.
AAACTCGGATATCCAACACTCAGTCTCTATCTGCGCACCTTTTCTGTCCGATCGGTCGATTGGCTTTCTTAAGGTTTTTTCCGTCAGTTTATATTCGCCGCTTCTACCCAACGCACCCACTTTCGTTTTCGTGCTCGAGTTATTCAAATTTTAGTCTTTTACTTTAAAGTCTCTATGTTTACCGTCTTCTTCTATCCGATAGGTTAGCTGCTGTTGTTCTTCGCTTCCTTAGCTGAGGCTGGCAGTCACGACTTCTGGTCGGCCATTAACGAGCCGACCTCTTTTGCACGCGATCTGAGGGCGCTTCTCGCTTCCTAGGGGAGATCGCCTTTCTCCCTCCGATGCTCCGAAGCTTCCCCTCTCCACCGGTCCTCGTACCTCGAAACGACATTGCCTGAAACGGCCACAGTTGTGCAAAAGGCCGGGTGCACCAAGCAGAGTATCTGTCGGCAGCTCGCACCGGTGTGACGCCAAACCGGAAGTCCTGATAATGAGTTCTTTGCTTAACAGGCTCTGTTCTGTTTGCTGCCAGGAGGTAAATTGCTGGGAGGTAGAGACCAAAGGGTGGGGGTGGCTGGATGGGGCTACATTCGTTGTATAAGACGCACCGAAGTCTTCACCCTCTTTTGGGGGGTAAAAAGGTGCGTCTTATACTCCGAAAAATATGGTAGATTCATAGAGATTCATGGTTTCTTTACAGCAGATGTATGCAATGTTATCTAATTAATAGTGTTGTCTTATATCTTTCCTTATGCCAAATCATTTTTGAAATATAAAAACCACTGAGTTCATACAATTTTATCAGTGTCTTGATTTTGCTAATGTGCAAGCAATTTCAACAAGGTCCACCATTATTTCTGGGTGAGGTCCTGATTAATTCTTGTTGCATTTGGTTATTTTCAAAAAAAGCATTGCAGAAAATGTTTCTGTAAGTTAATTAGCTGCTTCTATGTGAGAAAAACAGCTGGTAGACAGTCCTACCAAAAGACCTTGCTACTTGATGTCATTTTTACAGATATAAAGAAAATGTCTTTCTCCTTATTACTTTTGCCATAGTCACTTCTTTTTAATAGACTACGTAGGGCAGGGGTGTCAGACTTGTGGCCTGTGGGCTGGATGCGTCATGCCCTGGCCACTCCCACCCCCAGTTTAGCGAAGGGAGAAAAAGTTTTAATACATCACATGACAACAACGTACCGCTGCGAGTTTGACACCCATGACTTAGGGGGAGGAGTTCCTCTTATTCATAAATGTCCTTAAATAGAAATGTTTAAATAGAGGTTTGTGTTGACATCATTATAGAAATGATTGAATTTGCATAATGATACATTTCATAAATGATGTAAAACCAATGCAGAAATGAGGTCCTTTGCATGCAAATTTTGTTTTATTATTTTAAAATATAGTGAAACTACTGTTAAATTAAGGTTTTACTCAGGAAAAATCATTTTGTAACTGCTTACATAATTTTTAATATGAAAAAGCATTTAAATCAAAAAAGGCAAAAAAAATGGAAATGAAATGAAAAATTATCCATGTCTTTGATTTTGGAAAATATAAGCATACTTTACAATATAGTTTCATGGAATATTACTTCCCTGATATTTGAGCTAGCAGAACATCAAGTAAGTAATTAGAAGGAAACTACTTAATGACTATTGAATAATGCAGTGAAATATATTAAAACATTAATTATGGCAGTATAAATTCAAACATATACTTTGTGAATAATAACTTGATTAACTTCCTTTCCAATAAATGAGATAAGTAAAAGGAACCTTAGCGAATAGATTTTTTTCATTCCACAATCATAAGGCAAAATATTTTTGGAAGGCACAATTAAAATTTGTTGCATAGTATAAAAATTAAACGGTATATTAGGAAAATTTTCTTTATGCTTCCATGTTCTAAAGAGCAAGAAGATGATAAAAACGTCATCAACAACATCATTATATATTTAAATGCCATAAAACACGTTTTGTGACACAATGCAAACCAAATGAAAGAAGAAACAAAGTGTAAAAAAAAAGAAGAACAGTAGGGTCTGGGCTTGATTAACCAATAGAAGACATAACACAAGGGAATTAGATTCTTCACTTAGGCCTTGGGTTAGGATTAGGTGGCAGACCCCTTGTGGAATTATTTGTCTATTAGTGTTTGCTTGTTTTTTCTTTTTTTCTATATTTGTAGTTTTGTACTGTTTGTTTTAAATTGTCTAGAGTTGTAATGAAGTAGAGTAGACTTTAAATTAAATACTCTGTATTTACAGTAAATACCCTGTTCAGTCTGGCACCAGGGATAGTTAGTATTGTAAAATAAAAGTAAAAGTCTGTTCACTTTATTTAAATAATTTAACCAGTGATTTGCTAGTATTCAGGAGAGGCGGAATTTTTTAAAAATGTCATATTATTAATATGCTTTAGCTGCTTTCAAAATATTTATTAATATTAAATGAAATGCTACTTTCAGTGTATATTGCTCTGTAATAACCTGTTTAATGCAGTATGAATATGAGATAAGCTCTACAGTTCAGGCAGAGCTTAAACATAGAGAACAGCAAGCTTTTGAAACTGCAGGGAGACCACATGATTGCAATAGTCCAATGCCTCTTTTTGTCTGACCAGATCTTATGCAAGATTGCAGAAAATTCATTTGATTTCATATAAGACTATAGGTAGTCCACAATTGACTTATGACCACAATTGAGCCTGGAATTTCTGTTGTTAAGTGAGAATTTTTAAGTGAATTTTGCCCCGTTTTATGTGAATCACTGCAGTTGTTACATCAGTGACATGGTTGTTAAGTGAATCCGGCATCTCCATTGAATTTGCTTGTCAGAAGGTCACAAAATTCAGAAGCTTGGTAACTGACTCATATTTATGACAGTTGCAGTGTCCCAGGGCCATGTGATCAACATGACCCTGGGACACTGTAACCATCATAAATATGAGTCAGTTGCCAAGCTTCTGAATTTTGATCACATGACCACAGGGATGTTGGAAAGGTTATAAGTGTGAAAAATGGTCATAAGTCACTTTTCAACACCCTTGTAACTTTAAACGGTGACTAAATTAACTGTTGGAAGTCAAGGACTATCTGTACCGGAATCTTGTGGATATTTCACCAAAACTTCAGAAGAAGGGGCGTTGTACTTACCGTGATACGCTCCTTCTCGTAGGGTGGAACTATCAGCCAGGATGGGTTTGATTTCGTCCAATCAGATATGACTGAGTCTGCATAATTAAAATTACTGGGGGCACTTCTGCTTAGCTTACCCAATTAATGATGAAGAACGAAGAAGACACAGACTCAATGTGGTCATGGAAAGCAGAACTTCTCCAATTTATTAACAGGAAGAAAACAAGAGGAACCAACAAAATATTCAAGTATGAGCCCTAAGGTGGCTTAACCTTTAGTCAATAAACAACAGAAACAGGAACAAGGAGCAAACATGCTGCCAGAAGTGTCCCCCTCAAACCAAGTAAACCATGAAGAGCCTAGGGAGGGACTGGCTGATTGTTCCACCCTACGAGAAGGAGCGTATCATGGTAAGTACAACGCCCCTTCTCCATAGTGGGTGAAACTATCAGCCAGGATGGGACATACCCAAGCTGGGTGTCTAGGGAGGGATAATGGAAATCTTCAAGCTATAGTCTGAGTCTCAGCCAAGAGACCCCTGCGACCAAAGGAGGCATTCTCGGCAGCGAACTCGTCAATTCTGTAATGCCTAACAAATTGGAGAGGGGAGGCCCAAGTCGCGGCTCTGCAGACGTCCTCAAGGGAGGCCCTGGTACACCAGGCTGCCGAGGTGGCCGCACTCCTGGTGGAGGGAGCCAAGATTCTGGGAGGTCGCGGACAGGCAGAGACATTGTAAGCTGAGGCTATTGTTGCCTTGAGCCAGCAACCAATGGTGGATGGTGACATCTTGGACCCTGAGGAAGAGGGTATAAAGGATATAAAGAGGGACTCAGATCTCCGGATGGAGGCCGTGCGGTCTATGTATGTGCGAATGGCACGTCAAAGGTCCAGTTTGTGCCATTTACGCTCTGTCTCCGAGGTCAGATTAGGGAAGAAGGTAGGTAGGGTCAGCTCCTGGGCCCGATGGAACCAGGAATTGATCTTTGGGATAAAGGTAGGCTCTGGCAGTATTGCTGGCAGGCTAAAGAGCTCCACTCAACCACCAGGTGGTCAGTCTCAACCATGCTGGGTCCGGGTGATAGATGGAGCCCTGGGACAGAGAGTCCTGCCTGATCGGGAGAGGCCAGGGAGGAGCCACAGACTTTGCTGTACACAGAATTGCTACATTACAGCAATCCCTTGTTCTGGCCCTTCAGTTTCTTCCACGAGACCTGGTGACTCGGGCTTACAGGACCCTGGGCTCAGGCTGTTGCTTTGCAATGCCAGGTTGATTGTCAACAAGGCCCCTCTTGTCGGAGATATGATCCTGGACGAGGGAGCTGACCTGACTTGCATTATCGAAACCTGGTTGGGCCCTCTCGGAGATCTGCGGAGACGGGTTTCTAGTTTGGCAGCAGTTGCGACCCCAGGGAAGGGGTTGGGGAGTGGAAATTGTGATTCGTAGCAATTGAGATTCGTAGAAGTCTTTGCCCGCGTAGACTCCCTGCTCTGGAGATTGTTGGGTGTGAATCACTTCTCATGAAATTGGACGTCGGGATTCAGGTGGGCCTATTGTTGATGGTTTTAGCACAGAGACTGCCTTGGTCACTCTGATGGATGGTCTCTGGCGAGCCCGGGATAGGGGTGCTTTCTTTTACATGCTTTCAAACTGCTAGGTTGGCCGAATCTGGGACAAGTTAACAGGAGCTCACTCTGTTATGCGGCACTAGGGATTTGAACTGCCGACCTTTCTGATCGACAAACTCAGCGTCTTAGCCACTGAGCCACCACGTCCCCTATATCCTGTATATTCTTGAATTTTAAAATCACTTATTTGATTATTTTAATTTCAATTTTCCTGATCCTTTCTATTGTCAAAATTCTTCAAGGCAGCTACAAAAAGACACAAGATTCAACAAAAAATAAATAAAATACTATAAGTTTTTTTAAAATTAAAAGTAGTAATATGTTAGCAGTTACAATCCTGTGAACAACACATTTTTATTGATTTTCCAAAGATCATGAGAATTGTGCCAAATGCATTGTAGAAAAACAATGCATGGGACCAGTGTAGAAGGCTCTTTGTCATGAGACTAAAAATGAGGCTTGGACTGTGGGGACTTCAGAACTGATATTCCTACAGAATTTAATGGCTACACAGCTTTATTATGGGGAATTCAGCCTCCTATATTATAATTGGTTCTAAGTCATTGATGGTTAAATTGTGCCCAGTTGGCAATATTCAAATAGTGCGGAATTTGTACTGGAGGTATCATGTGACTCTTGTATCTTCCAGAGGTTGATACCTGTGAAATGAAATCTGGAGTGATGAGTGAAGCTACTATCAGCCCAGAAATATTTAATTATCCTAAATGGTTCATGAATGGGAGACAATTGAATATCTGAATCTACATCCTTAACTTCACAAGATTGCATCATTCATGATAAAGTGTATGAGTGACTGTGAGGAAAATAGGAAACATTCTTTGCATTTAAAAAAATGTTTATGATAAAAAAAACCTAAACAGCTATAGTTTTTTGTCCTTGTACCTGTAACCTTTCTTCCAAGTAAGAAAAAAGAATGGCTTATTGAAGCCATTCAATAAGCCATTGAATTATTGAAGAATGGTTTAAAATTTCAGACATTCAACATAGTCAGGTGATGGACCTACTCTTCCAAGGGGAATGCAAGCTCTTTCAAAGAGATAAATAGATTATAGTCATTCATAAACTCTACTTTCCCATGTTTCTTTCATTTTGTCTGTATTTAGTTTTGGATTGTATTGCTTCAATGAGCCATTTTATAACTTGGATAGCATTTAAAATTTTCAGTCCTTTCCAAAGAACAGAAATAATAGCATACTACTCCAATATTTGAATGATCTCTCCTAATAGTGTTAAGTATAGACTGTATAAGTGAAATGCAAACTAGATCCCTTAAGGAGGCCAAACGTTAATGACTCAGATGTCAAAACACTCAACATCATTTTTTGACATGCCCTACTACCATTGCCAAATAGTGACCCCTAGACCCCTAAACTGTTCCCACACCATGGTTGATGCATCAAAAGCCTCTGAGAGATTGAAGAGGATTACCAGGATAACACTATTCAGTTTTCAGCATAGGGCATACACTATACTGATTAAACCAAATGCAGTATCATATTGCAAATAACATCTATTTGAAAGCTGTCTGATAAATCGGAATCATTCAAATATACATGGGGATGTAGGACTACTTCTTTCTTAGTTAATTTCCCTAGAATGGAAAAAACTGAAACTGCTCTTTTAACTGCACACTTTCTACAGATTAAAGGAGGATTCCTTCAACAGTGGTCTTCTAATTTGATCCTTCAGGCAGAAAGGAACACATTCAGGCAAAGAGACATTGAAAATATACTTTAACCTTATGGTGAGTCTCAGCCAGGCTAATTTAATCAGCCATGAGAAAAAAATATTGAGTAAAAAGGTAATAGTCCCATCTACCTATATGGCCTGCCCTATACCATTGAGCTATATGGACTGAAAAATCCAATATAACCAGGCAAATGGTTGCTTTTAGCTATCCAATAATTGAAGTCAATGTTGAGGTACACCCAATTAATTTTATCCATAAAAGAATAATGAACATCATGCCTAGTGGATTGTTTGGACTGCCCCACTATGTCTAGGTTTTGCTTCATGTATTTTATCTGCTTCATAATATGGAGAAATATTGCCAGCTTGCTCTATTGCTAGAAAAATAGATGAAAGAAAAAAATATCTTCATTGCCTCTATTGCATGGAATTATCTTCCACGCTAAATAGGCCTCATTTTGTGTTTGATATCTTTCTTCTCAAGAGTTCACTTTGGCTCCAGCTGTCCTCTCTTCTGCTTTATTTCTGCTAGTTCCATAATTTTAAAAAATCAGATTGATTTTGATCCATGAGAAGGAAGAAAGGGCTTGGAAGTGATAATGTCAGTCATCTAGACTGTATCTATACCACAAATCAGCAGGGCTTTAAAATTATTACTGATAGGCAAGGTGGGAAATTCAATCAGTCATTCAGGAAAACATCAAGATTTGTCAGGTAACCTGGTTATTTTAATCTGCCCTACTTTGAACCTGCAGTGGGCTACATTGGCTGCAAACTAAAGCTGATAAGGGAATGAGCTGTCCATTATAGTGAATTAAAATAAAGTTCCCCATCTTCAAACCAGCTACATTAAATCAGAATACCAAGCTGAGTATATGCCCTGAATCACTTAGGAGACAGAAAGAAGAAAGGATGAACTTTGGAATCCTTGGCCATTTCATATTAAGAGAGAGAGAAATAGTGGGAAAGAGAGAAATTTTTACACTGTATAATCATAAAAGAAAATGGTTAAAAATAGTAAATTGAGAAGAAAAAAAATAGAATAATAGAAAAATAGTAAAGAAAAAGAATGATTATAAAGAAGCAGTTTCCAATCTTCTTGATAGTGAGTGTGTGTGTGTGTATGTGTGTGTATTTCCTCTTTCTCCTTAAGCTATCCTTTCTAATTTTAAAACCCATAAAACAGAACTTCATTTTTTTCCTCTTGTTTCAGTAAATGGTCCATAGGGTTTCTAGTAACTGATAAATGCAGTTGTTGAACTTTCTCTAATCAAAGAAGTTAATTTGGCCATCACTGCTGAATTCACAAAACATTTGTCCATTTCTTATAGAAATAATACAATTCTGTGCAATCTTAATATTTCTTTCTTATTTTTTCATATCCAATAGTTCATACTATTAACTACTAAAATGTATAGATTTTAATTCTTCTGTTATATTTAAAATGTTAGCAGTAATATCTATGAGAAACCATAGCTTTTAATACAAAATGTACTACTATATACAGTAAATTATTTTAGTGCACAAACCAAGTAAAACCTGCCAATGTCTACCATTTATTCTGCTAGGAAATAGACAAAGTGCATTAAGGAAGTAATTAAAGGCTTGCTTTTTTCACAAGGGCCAAAGAATGTGATGCTGTAAATTCAGTAACTTTAATCAGGAAATGAAAAAGAGCTGCCATTTTGTTTTAAGATAAGCTGACCAGACATCCCGTTTTTGGCTGGACTGTCCCGCCTTTGGATGATTTGTCCCGTGTCCTGCTGCTTTTTCAAAAAGTCCTGCTTTCTCTCTCTCTCTCTCTCTCTCTCT
>JANHGD010010551.1:0-12039 GCA_027560375.1 Imantodes cenchoa
ACCCGGAAGACCACCGGCAGCCAGTGCAGCTCGCGCAGGAGAGGTGTTACGTGGGAGTCCCAGGGCGCTCCCATTAGCCTTATCCTTAGCCATGTATTGCTTATAGGGCTTGACACAACCAGTCATAAGTCACTTTTTTCATTGCTGTTGCAACTTTGGTCATTGAACAAATAGTTGTAAGTTGTAGACTACCTGTAAAGTAGCAGTAGTTTATTTCTTATGTGCTTATAACCAAGAGCAGAATGAAATAAAAATTGGAATAATAATGTAACTATCATAATATTAAAATATAAGATCAGGAGCATTTCAGCTAAAAGGTCTATAACTTGTAATAATAATTTAAAAACTCTATGTATTTAAAGATTACATAAGAATGCATTTATATAGGTAGAGACTCACAGATAAAATGCATTTGTAGCCCTTTTTAGTAACCCTAAGTATAACTGAAGTCTTTTTGTTTGTTTGTTTCTGGCTCTAGCTGGGTTCAACTCATGTTCTCTGGGTTTTTTTAATTATCTCTAAAAGGCATGAGAATCATAACAGAGGGTTTCAGCAACACATATTGTTCTTCAGTTATCTGAAAATTAAAACGGAAATGGAGAAGGAGAGAGAGAATTAATAACAGTAAAATAACACAAGCAAATAGCAAAACAACGAAGTGGAAAAGAGCTCTGGAAAGGAATTTCAGCTTGCAAAGCAGATTGGAAGGAATAATGGGTACTAATAATCAGAGGACAAAAAAAATTTATCTCACTGTTCAACTAGAATGTAAAACATGAATGGAAAATACTGAAAAGGGGTAAAATTGTTTGATTCTGGCATTAATTCAGTCTTTCTATATTGTAGAAAGTGACTGATTCCAACATTGTGGTCTTTTTTTTAAAAATGTGATGCATGAACAATGGAGGTACAAAAACACTTCAAAGAATATCTGATTTAAATTATCGTGTTTTTCAGACTATAAGATGCACTGGACTATAAGACATCATAAGATGTAAAATTATGTGCAGCTGACCAGGAGTTACATATGATTTATGGGAAAATGTGTACATATTGAAAATTCTGGTGATCATTTCAGTTTTCTGCAGTCCTTTTGAGGAAGTGGCACCAATGTTGATGCCAGAAGTGCAGCCAAGGCACAGCAATAGATCTCTGTTCAAAAGTTCAACCAGGACTCAGGAGCTAACAGCTGAGAAATTAAGGACAAGGCTCAGACTGCCGAGTTGCTTTCATTGCAGATAAAAGAAGATTGGCTGGTGCGGGATCTAACAGTAAATATTTTTCCTACTCTTATGTGGTAAAGGGTGAAGCAAAGTGGCTCAGTGGCTTAAAAGATACCAGAGAAGTTCTATACTCTGGTGGTTCGAGCTCTACCATAGCGTGACAGGGTGAGCTCCCATCACTTGCCTTGTCTCCTGCCAACCTAGCAGTTTGAAAGCATGTAAATGGAATAGATAAATAGGTACCACTTCAGTGGGAAGTAACAACATTCCCTGTTTCATTGTCATGTTGTGGCATGATGTCATGCTGGCCATATGACCTGCTTGCCTTCCATTTTTCAGCTTTTGAATTTGGAAAGTGTCTGCTGCACCATGTTTTGAAAGCAGTCCTGTGTGATTTCAGTTTTTCTCCTTTTGCTCTTGGCAGCTGAAAATGTTCTTGGTGGCCAAAGGTTTCTTGTAAAAAATATCCTTGTTTATTTTGGGTTGCAGGAGCTGCCTGGAAAGGGATATGCAAATGAAGAGAATGGCTCAAATTTTGGTCAGACTGTAAAAATAATACGAAATGAGAAGTATTAGCTTGTACAATGAAGGGATGGGTTGAATACAGATGACAAAGAAAGTGAAAGCTTGTCTGATGTTGAAATCTCAGGTAGAACAATATTAGGAATACAGGTACAATAAAATTGGAAAAGCTCAGAAAACATTCTATACCCTTTTGACAATAAAGAACTCTCAAGAACTCCAAGAAAAGAATGTTTTACAGTTGAGCTGGATCCATCTAGATTCCTTTCAAAATACTGTATCATCGCCTAAAGTCCTACAAAGGCAGATCAAGTAATACCGTCTCCCTTCATTACTACTGTAGTTATGAAGATATTGGAGAAGTGCAGAACAGGATCTTCAATCAGCAAATCACAATCAAACGTTTATAAAAATCACTGAACATATAGTTTATAAATCTTTGAAGAACTGAAGATCTACAGGCCAATTTGAATGGCAAATGTAAACTCCTCATAATAGGAATCAAAGGGAGTAAAATATTCATCTTTCATGAAACTCAAATTATAAACTCTCTGAAAGTTTAGACGTTAATGAATAGTCCCTCTTTGAACTAGTCAGTTAAGGCTTCATTCCAGTCCCAAACCCCAGCTTATAACTTAAAGCCAGGACGTCCTGCTCTGAGTATTAACTCTTATAGAGACAATGTATTTTGTAATTGGTGATTATTTGATTTATAGAACTTCTAAGTTAGTCTTTAAAAATGTCCTAAAACTGGCAGTTGCCTAAATCCAGGCTGTTCTGCAAAAAGAGGAGGGGCTCTTGCTCCCTTTTTTGCCCATTGCTAGGGATAAAGCTTGTTTCTAAAATGTTTTTGGCTGGTGGCAGATTAATTCACACAGACAGGTTCTGTGAACTTTTATTAATCAATAACTTGGATATGCACAGATTTATTGCACAGAAAGCATTCAAAATAATTGTGTGTGTGGAATGAGACCATTGAAATAAGTGGCCAAAATTCATTGGTAGGTAAGCAAACAAACAAGGGAAAAGGGAAGTTAGAGCCAAGAGGAGATTGCTGAATATTGCAACTCAATGCAGGTCAGTGGGTCAATGCATTCTACTCAAGCCTGGCCAATGAGAAATTCCGTTGGTCTTACAGGGCTGTATAAATTACACTGACCAAGAAAAGTAGCAGGTTTGATTTCCATCATATTTGCCAGGCAGAAAGAGAAGAGTTCAGGTGAGAAAGCTTCAGACATTTAGAAGGTGAGCTGATTCTTATGTTTTTGCATGAACAAGAGCTCTTGCTGTGAAATATCTGAATTCTTAGGCTGTTAGTATACTGTATATTGTACTCCCAGTGTACTGCGATTACTTAACTTTGTTATGGTGTTGCTAATATGTTCGCTGGTTGTTTCAAAGAAAAGCTGATTCTTCGGGCTAATTGGAATGAGTGGACATTGCTGTGGATTCACTGTGAGTTATGAACCCGTGAATTGCTGGTAGTACTCTTACATGATTCAGAAATAATTTTGAAGAAGTGGTCCAAAACAGCAAATAAAGGGAAAGACGGGAACTGAAATAAATGAAAGAGGGAGGGAGGAATAATGTGATGATGGGGATGAGATGGGTCAAATCATGGAAAGACAGGACATCATCTACCAGTTAACATTCCAACTTTAACCCATTGCACTTCTCAATTGGCTTTCATGCTACTGAAGTTTGGTGTCCAACCAAATGCTATTGGCCATGGCCCGCTGCCTCCACTCACTCCACCCCTTCTCATCCCCATAGAGGTATTTTCCACTTGGTTTTCATCTCTATGCATACATTTGTGCCCTCAGTTCACTAAAGGAGGCCAACCTTGGCAACTTGAAGACTTGTGGACTTCAACTTCCAGAATTCCTTGCTAGTCGTGCTGGTTAGGAATTCTGGGAGTTTAAATCCACAAGTCTTCAAGTTGCCAAGCTTGGAGACCCCTGCCCTAAAGATTGGAATATTTAAGTGGTTTCAGGAACACCAGTTGGGTTGTGACACTGACAAAACGATCATTTCCAAATTAATGAAGTGAAAACCTGAGGTTTCTTCCTGTAGGAAAGCAAGTTCATGGTAAGTTTCAGTACAGTACAGTAATGGTCAATTTTGCTTTTCAGTTTCACTAGATTTCCTGTCCTAGTTTCCTGGTAAGCTGAAGTGATAGGCCATATTCTTGGTCTTTATCCTCTGTTGGTTGCCTTAGAAACTGTAGAATCTAGCAGTCATATTGGCTAAGGCAGCTCGTGTCCTGCTACTGATAGAATGATAGAGGTGGACAATTTAATGAAAGGCAAACTACTGTGAAATCAGTGGAAATGCCATTTCAGGCCTTATTAGGTGGAAAAAGGAAAGGCTTCAGCAGAAGGTCTACAATTCATAGCAAGGATCATGTTAAATGTATTGAAACTGGGGGAAAGGAACAAAATGTCGGTATATTATTAAGTATATTATGTTAAGTATATTTAAGTATATTTGTTGGGTTTTCCCCTCTTATATTTATAATAGCTCCACACATTAGTGCTCCTGAACAATTATTCCAAGTGATTATAGAAGATACTGAATGAGAGACATATAATTTCTTCAAACAACCAAGTAACCAGTGTGGTGTAGTAGTAAAGCATTAATCTCTCCACTTAACCTATTTCATAGGGCTGTTGTAAGAATTGCATAGTAAACCAGCAGTCTGGTGATCCTCAGAGTTAAAATATGTAAATTATTCTCTTTTCTGCTTTTTTTTGCCACCTATTCAGCCAAGGTTTAATGGGTTGAAGAAGAGTTCCTATTTTCATCTTTGACTTTGGGGGAGTAAGGCAGATTTGCAGGTAGAAAATCTCCAATTTCTTTTCTCCTTATACTGTGGTTTGTTTTGTATGCCCTTTTGTGAATATCCACAAATCTTTTTTTTTAAATCATGCATCCTTGAAGGAACAATTATGTAGGTAGAATAATGGCACTGTAGGAGTATAATCCTGAGAGATGGGCTCACTCTTCCATAAAGATGAGATGAAAAATGTGCTCTGTTTTTCCGGTCAGTTATCAGGCCAATACAGACACTTTTTAATTATCTTCTTTTATTCTGCTTCTCACAGAGTATCTACGGTGCACTTTACTGATAGTGTGCACTTTATGAGCTTCAGTGTTCCTGAATAAGGCAGCAAGATTGCTGATTATTATTATAAGAAGGAATATTTTGGTGTCACAGAGGTGTGTACAGAGCATTACTGAAACTGTAGAGATTTCTTTCACAGAGCCATCTACTATCCCTTTTGTGATTTTACCTTTATAAAAAGAGTGCCCATAAATATTAATGTTGCATGTTTTTCAGGGCCAGGATAGACAGATCTGCCTGGTAAATATTACGTAAAAAAACCCATGCCATTACCTAAAATAATCAGCTACTATAATCCATATATGTGATGGCAGCTGTAAGCAATCACACAGCAAAAAACATATACCCGTATTTTTCGGAGTATAAGACACACTGTTTTGTCTTCCAAAAGGGTGAAAATGTCTGTGCATCTTAAGGACCGAATATTGCTGAAGCCCACCCACCGGCCATTTTGTGGACTCTGCACTTCCCGTTTTCAGGCCTTTTTCTGGCCTGTTTTGGGGGCTTTTTTCGGGCGATTTTTGAGGCTTTTTTCGGCCTATTTCCCCCCCAAAAAGGGATGGAATTCTGATTATTCTTACTGGGGACGTTTTTTTAAAAAAATTTCTCCTTTCATGGCTCAAGCAATTCCCATCAGATTGAAATGTTTGTATTTTATAAAGGAATGGAATCTGAAACAATTGAATGTTAGTAGATGAATATATCTAAAGTGATATGCTTCAAGAAAGGTTCAGCCATCATCCACATAAACATGAATTCTCAAACAATAAATATAAAAAATGGGGAGATGAGACGGAAAGAAAACAAACTGCCTGATGAGTTACCAGCTTGTTTAAAAGCACAGTATCCCTAGCAAAGAGTGATTGCTGACATCAGAAAATATGAGTCATGGGGAGACACGTGGAAAGGAGAAATGATTACATTGTGGATTGATGTGTGTGTGGGGAGAGTCAGAAATTATTTAACCACCTCTTCCCCACAACAACAACTACTGTTGTCAAGGAACTTGCTCAAGTCATGTGTTCCAGCAACTTGAGTGAGTGTACACTGTGCAAAGTTGTCCCTGCTCACTGACAAGCTGGCCAGAATCACTTGGAAGGTCTGCCTGGCTTAATGCAGTCACTGCTAATTACTGTATTCTCATCTGGAGACTTTGTGAACCAGCCCAAGGTCTCTATTAAAAGTAAGAGAAGGAAGGAGAGGGGAAAACCTAAGCCAGTGTGCCGTCTGGAAAGAACACCTCTTGCCTAGTGAAGTGTGAGCATGTTGGTTGAATCAGGCCATCATCTTTTCGCATCAGATAGTTTGTTTTGGCAGTTTGGCTTAGTGGTTAAAAATAGAAAATAATAACGTTATGACACTAATGGATATTAAATATTACCGGTAACACTGTGTGAGTTGCTTAAAAAGTGATACATCTTAACTGCCATTGGATCAAGGATGTGTCTTTTGAATGATCTTAATATGTTATTTTATTATTTTAATCTGTTATTTTAAAGAAACAAACCTTTAAATCTCAATAAGCCTCAGGAAAAAAATCAGTTTCAAAAATTTTATTTTTACATTTTACATCCAGAGATCGGATAATTCCAAGTTGTACAGGACCTATATTCTAAAGATGACCATAAACACAAAACAGTAGGCTAGTTTCTGCCAGCATTGAAACCTAATACAGCAGTGCAGATTCCTGGAGCCTTTAAAATTAAAATTCACAATGAATAATATGGAATCCCTAATTCTTATCATTATTGAATTTACTTAGAATGCAGAAAATTCTGCTTTCTGTAGGTGGTATGGAAGAAATTACTTTTCATATATGGTTGAGTCAGTAACCATCTTACTTTTAACATGTCAGTTGGAATATCCTTTCTCAGGAAGGAAGCCAGCCAAGTTCTCCTCACAACAGAAGCTAAGTCTCTTCAGTTACAAATTTCATCTCTGCATTATGGGAGCCTGAATGCATGCCATTGTCCCGTACACGCTGGCGGAAGAGGAAGGGGAACGCCTTCTTGAAGGATTTGCGGAAACTGTCTCCCATGAAAGCATAAACAATAGGGTTGAGGGAAGAGTTAGCATATGACATGCAATTAGCCCACGTCTTAATCTTATAGGTTTCATAGTTCGCCTGGAAATGGAGATAGAAGCCCTGAAAAAGCAGGTAGAACTGGATAGGACCCCAGCAAATGGCAAAAAGAAGTACAATCACTACAACCATCTTGGAAATCTTAGCTCGCATGGCAGCTGAGCGCTCAGAGAGATGTTGCACTTGCTGGAAATGAACAGAAAACACACATGAACAGTGTTTATGGAGAGGGTGCCAGTTGAGCAGCCAGGCTAATTGCCTGGTTTAGCCGGGGGGAAAAAAGAGCTACTGGTTTCAGATTCAGGAGGAAGACAATTGCAATTTTGGACAGTCATTTTAATATTTATTATTTTAATTGTAAGCTGCCCAGAGTCACTTTGCAGAGTGAGATGGGTGGCATATAAATGGAATAAATACGTAATTTAAAATATCCCAAATTTTTAGAATATGTATCTTTGGAGAGATATTTTCCAAAGAAAGGTAAAATGATGGAATCTTAGTGAAATGCAAGGGACTCAGCCGGCCTTTCAGAGCTATTTCGATACTCTGCACATGCTGGATACTCTGCACTCAGCCCAGATTTCTGGCAATTTACAAAGTTTTAGGAAGTGGCTTGCCAGTACATTCTTGCTATGGCGGATCTAGACCCACCCATCTGGATTTTGCCATTCTAGAGCAGGACTAGGATTCAGGGTCTTCTGGTTTATAATCCTGCACAGTACACCAATCTGGCTATCATTTTTTAAGGGGTGGGGGTTATTTGTCTATCCTTACATTGACAGCCCCTCTGCTTATCATCTTATGTTCATCTTTTCTTCCATTTTCCCACTCATTACAATTTTTTTTCTTCCTGAATTTTCTCACAAGTGTAGAAACCTTTGGGGAGGGGAGATCAACTGAATAGTTTAGTTTAGTTTAGTTTAGTTTAGTTTAGTTTAGTTATTTAGTTTAATTTAATTTAATTTAATTTTTTAGTTTAATTTAATTTAATTTAATTTATACACTTTGGGTAAAAATGATTGGGAATAAAACAAACTAAGCATATCTTAATTTTTTGTGCTCCATAACTAATAGAGAATTTGAGAATTCAGAACACATAGGAATTCAATCTCTTGGTGAAAGACATTGAAGAAGGCAAAATGAGAATTGATGAACCCAAATATTGTATGCCAAGTCCAAAGAACCTTATACATTTTCAGATAAGATTTCAGCAATATAGGAGCATACACAATATATCTGTTTTGCCAGGTATTTTAAATAGATGAAATGAAATAAGAAAAAAAAAGTGTTTGTTTATCAAATTTCTATCCTGCCCATCATACTTGCATGACTCTGGGTATTTACAAACAAAACAGTCAAATCATATAGTAAAAGCCATAGTTAAAAATGTAGTTAAAAACCATATTAAACCAGAGATTTAAAAACAACAACTGCAGAGTTAAAAGGCAGAGGGAGCACAACCCACAACCAATCCCAGAGTTGCATGACACTCTTAGGTCCCCTGGTCAGTCCGTAGAGCCAGGTTTTAATGCACTACTAGAAGGCCAGGAGGGTGGGAACCGGCTACTGGGGCAAACTGTTCCATAGTGTGGGGACAACAGCAAAGAAAATTCTCTTCCTAGACGACACCAAAGTTCTTTAACCAATGTGATTATATTTGATTAAATATTATTTTATTCTTAATTAAAATTAATATATTTGTTATTATAAATGAAGGCATTTATGAGTCACAACAAACCTGCTTATGATTCCTCAGGCTCCTAGTTGACCTTAAGGTTAATTATGTGCAAAGTAGCTTAATTAGTAAAATATGCTGCATGAGTGAAGAAAATGATTTCAACTCTCACCAAAACCTATTACACATAGTGGTAACGGCATGAAATTTATTCTGGTGACACCTTAAGTAATGCATGGGAGAGCACAGGTTTTCAACTTTTCTTTCAGATTTTTTCTTTTTAATATTTGTTTAAATTACCTGAACTGGGACTTTGTTTTTGTACATACATGAGACTGTAGGAGCTATAAAAAAAAATCTAACAACAGAAGTACGGTTTCTTTCTACTATCTTACCTGGTAATCATGGTCTACTGGTTCAACCACAGGACGTCCAATGCGTTTGAGCATGACTGTGTAGCAGAAGCAAATAGTGAGAAGTGGCAATAGATAAACACCCAGGAAAGTGTAGAGGATAAAGCTGCGCTCCTGGCTTTTGCTTGTGAAAGCTTCAATGCAGTAGGTACGTAAACCATACCAGTAGCCATTTTCAGTACGATGATACATAGCCATGGGCAAGGAGAGAATGAAGGAACCTGGAGGTCATAAACACAGAACTCACAATCCTTGGATGAGCATTTAGAAAACAAGCTCTATAGAGACTTGAGGAAAACCAGGCGAATGATCCTATCTCTTGGAAAGGAGAACAGTGGATGGATGGATGGATGGATGGATGGATGGATGCGCTGAAGCGTGGATGCGTGGATGAGTATGGTTGCTGATTTGCTAATAGAGATAAAAATTAGTCCCTGCAGTTTTCTTGCCAAGATTTTAAAAATGGTTTGTCATTGGATTCTTCCTAGGGTTGAGAGAAAGTGACTGGACCCTACTGCTGGCTAAGTAGGCCTAGAACTCAGTAGGCCTGGTTCTTAGCCTGATGCCTTAGCCACTACACTAATCTGGTTCTCATATAATATATAATAAGAGATAATCTTTTTGAAAGTGGTGTTCAAAGCATTTATAAACCTAGCCCAGAGATAGAAGAGAGAAAACTAAAATATGACCACATTCAAAAATCCATCATTTAGAATGTTTAGCTTTGCCATGACAGTCAATGACTTGAAGTTTAAACAATCTAAAGATAATGGTTATCAAAGATTATTTTAAGCTTACACATGGTACCGTACTATTAGTCAAAGTAGTATTTATTAAATTATTTTCATATAGTAAAAGTTTGTGGATTGATAAAAAAAATCTGAAACTTCACGAAGAGGTTGATGAACTGAAATGCTTGGTGTTACATATCAAGAGTGCCTGTTTACAACCAGGTCCTCTGTTTGAGAGGGAAAATACCGGCCCTGATTGGCTGAGACATCTGACAACTTCCTATATAAGGGCAAGCTGTCAGACCGGCTCTCTGTTGGATCTGTATATAGTTGAAATAAAGAGCTGTTGCATGAAGCCTGTTTCCAGTCTCTATACTCACCCGACTTAACACTTGGACCGCTGACTTACAGGAAATTGAGTGGATAGGTCAGGGAAAGTAAGTCCTAGATTCTAATGTCAAATGATGATGATTTATTACACTCATATGCGGTCTGATTTGCAACGAGACTGGAAGATTAGTGGTTTGAAGTGAAATAATGTTTTCAAAAGTTAGGATATTTAAGTCAGGTTGATTTTTATTCAAGCTTCTTATTTTATATACATGTATATTTCAAAGTAATAGTAACACTTTTTACATTCCCTTTCCTTCTGACCTCACTTCTTAATTAAATAAGCAACTCCAGAGCCATGGTGGCGCAGTGGTTAGAATGCAGCTACTTCTGCTAACTGCTGGCTGCCAGCAGTTTGGCAGTTCGGGTCTCACCAGGCTCAAGGTTGACTCAGCCTTCCATCCTTCTGAGGTTGGTAAAATGAGGACCCAGATCATTGGGAGCAACAGGCTGACTCTGTAAACCACTTAGAGAGGGCTTAAAAGCACTGTGAAGCAGTATATAAGTCTAAGTGCTATTGCTATCAGGCTAATCCCAAGAAGAAAAATCTGGATGTGTCAGACATAGGTTTGGTCTCCCTTCCATCTCAAGCTACATAGCCTCCTCTTTTTCCAGAGGTATAAGTGCTCACAGATTTTGCAGACCCCCCCACTTACCAATCCAAATAGCAAAGCTGATAGACATGGCTACCTGGGGGGTTCGATAACGCAGTGACTGTAGTGGGTACAGTGTAGCATAGCAGCGGTCCACACTCATAGCCATCAGAGTAATGCAGGTGGCCTGGACAGTCACCTGGTGAGAAGACAAAGCATGTGGTGAAGACAACGAAATCTAAATTCACCCTTCAGCTACTTGTGCACCTCCTTCCTCTTTTAAAAGTGAGAACAGCACTATTTGCATTCAGTGTGAATCGTTTATAGTCCCCATAGATCTATAATAGCTTAGGAAGGGTATCGGAGAAAATGTAAACAGCCTGTGGGTTGCCTGTCCTAGCACACAGCTATGTTCTTGGCACCATATACAGACATTAAAATTTATCCATTTCATATCATCAGTTGTACGTGTGGGGATAAAAATAAAGTTATGAATACGGTAGATAATAAAACTATAATATAGATAATTCAAGCTCACCTGCTGTAAATAGTTGACAAATTTGCACATAAAATCACCAAACACCCAGCTGGGCAAGGGATAGAGAGTGGCAGTGAAGGGAACACAGCACACTAAGAATATGATGTCAGTGGTAGCCAAATTTGCTGTGAAAGACACAAAGTTGAGATCAGCTTTGGCATAAGGTTAGCTGAGACAAGTATTGTCTACTTCCCTTCCCTGATTCAAGTCTTAAAGTTCTGTCTAAAACAGTGGTTCCAAACCTTTTTTTGGGGGGGGGGCATGCCCCACCTAAGCATCTCTAAAATCCTGATGCCTCCCCCCTGCCCACCCCTCCGGTGACATATAATTCATACTATTGAAAAAGTGAACTATTTGCGGTAGAGGAAGGCTAAGAGGCCATTAACTTGATTTTTAAAAGGTTCCAATTGCCCCCATTAAAAATCAAATTGCCCCCCTGTGGGGCATGGGCCCCATGTTGGGAACCCCTGGTCTAACACAAAGGATTCCTCTTTGTCTGGGACTCAAGAGAAAAAGTGCTGTATGTGTCCCTCATCTTGATTTCTATTGTTGTTGTTTCGTGTTCTTCACCGGATTTCGAAATGTGGCACTTCAGCCCACATTTTGGAACCACCAGTGCCTTAATATTCCAGAAGAAAGGGACATCTCATTAAAGTATTCTTGCTGAATATCCAACCTAGAAAGTTTGCTTTTAACATTTATTTATCTTTGTCTATTTTTTGCATTTTATTTTTATCTCATTATCAA
>JANHGD010010557.1:152075-162497 GCA_027560375.1 Imantodes cenchoa
GCTCCCCAAGTTTGTGCCTTCCCCCAGCCTCAGAAGCTCTCTGCACGCCTCCCAAACCCTCTGCGTGCCCCTTTTTTTGCAAAAATTGGCCTGTTTTTCACCCGCTTTTGCAAAACACGGGGTGTGCAGAGGGTTTGAAGCCTGCAAAGTGCTCCTGGGGGCCCCAGGGAGGACAGAAACTTTTTTCTTATTTACCTCTTCGCAATCTTGGCATGTCTTATAGTCTGAAAAATGTGGTAAATTGCCCTATTGGCACTCGGAGATAAATACATGGGTTTTTGTTGCGGTTTGGGCACTTGGTCTCAAAAAGGTTTACCATCACTGTACGATATCGTTCTTCCTAAAACTCTCCCCCTCCCCATGTAATACTGTAGGCAACTTTTAAAATCTACTTTGTTCCAAAAGTTCTCTTATTTTCAGTAATTAATGTGAATAGACACAAATGGACATGTGCACCTGGATAACAACCAAAGTATTTGTTTGGATCTCAACCACAGTAAAGTTTTTGTCTTATATGTGAAGCGGTGCCACTACAGTTAATGTATAAGGTATTGATTGATTGTGTGCCATCAAGTCAGCATCAATTCTTAGTGACCACATAGATTTGCTTCTTCGCATGCACAGAAGCGTTCTGGGTGGGTGGGCGAAGCAGGGATACCAATGCAATTCTCCTTTTATGTCAATTGTATCTGTAGGAGAACTATGCACTGTGAGCTTTTGTGTGCATATAATTTTCACTGATACCTCTTTAAACCAAATGTATTTCTATCCCAGAATCACACACACATATGGAGGGCAGTTATGAAGTCCTTGGAAAAGATACACCAGCATTAAGGAATTGCTGATGGGTACTATATGAGTGGATAAATAAGAAGCATAATTTGGAATGAGTGGATAATAACTGTACCAGCAGACCTTGTGCTAGTACGGTACCTGTTCATTCAAGGCGTCTGCTTTCAAGCATCTGAAAAAGAATACTACCACTTTAAGGAGTTGACTCATTAAAATTCATATATTCTTAAAGCAGCTACATTTTTTAGCCTATAAAAAGATGAGTCTTATATTCATGAATAGCAAAGAGGAACTGTGCTTGCCTTTGTATGCAGTCTGAAGTGATTCTATTAATTTTTTTAGAGTAGGCACAGCCCTAATAGATATCAACAGAATTTTGAATACCAATTTATGCATTCAGAACCGTGTAGAAACTAACATGTATAGAGTATTGACTAACATCATTAAGAGCATAAATACATTTGAAATAAGGCATAACACTATATTTAAAGCTATGTGTGCTGTATATGTGGTGTGTTGTTTTTTCATGGATTGTTTTTATATTTATACAAATATTATCAAGGTTAGTATTGTTATAGATTCAAGGCTTTAAAAACACACAAGTTGTGAACTCTCATGCCAGGAATACTTGCTCTTTCTTTGACTGCTATGTGTTCATTCCTAACAACTGTAAAGCACCTGGATAAATGTGAAAAGTGAGATAAGTTATGAACCATCGGTATCTATCTACAATGGAACAATGTAGAGCTCAGCAGCATAACTCTTTAGAAACAAGGAAGGAGATCTGCCAAGGGTTTTGTATTATAACTACTATCTGTGTGCATACTCTGCAACCTGCAAATCCATTTTAGAAAGGTAGATATGACCTGCAGTTGTTTTTAGATGCTTCCCTTGGTGTTGACATACTATAGAAATTGTTATTCAAATATTGTTTGAAAATTTCTCCATTCTCAAGAAATTGCCCAGAATTTAGATTTTTTTGCTTTACTGCTTGTGTGTATAGAGACACAGGCTTTCATGATCTAGTTTTCAATCACACTTTTACATTTAGCACTCTTGGACTTGTTCTCATATTATTCTTACTTGGAAAGAGAAAATTAACAAGCAAACAGAACTATTTTACTAGTCGTCATCTTCAGTTGGTATGAAGAGGCTTTTGCTGAGAATAGCCCTTTAAGTTTGGTTTTATATTAACAGGAAACAGTAAACTGTTATGGTTTTGCTCACTGCAAACAGGAAGTGTGACACATTCATAGTCTTTGGCTTCCGTGTTCAGTTCTTAAATTCAGAATTAGAATTTGCTTTTAACTTGCATCTTATATGCATAAAAATGGCCACCCAAAAGGAGTCACAGGGCAACCCAAGTACTGGGACAGCTAATGCTTTGCAGAGGCTAGAAGGATTTGCAAACAGACTTTTTCATAGGCACTCCAAAGGTTCTATAAGTGAATTGAAAGTAACAGCGGAAAATGGATCTTCGGACATTTCTGAACTGACTGCACTGTGGGAAAAATCAAGTAAGTGTGTCTAGGTTCTTTGGTTTGAAATTGCAGGCTTTCCAATATTACCTACTAAGTAAAGGATAATGCTGAGAGCTAAACTGCTGAATTAAATGATTGGCAAGTTGATTCAGGGCTGTGGCTCTTTTTCTTCAGCAGTGGCTTGCAGCACATACTATCAGCCAGTTTTCTTTTGTTGATTTATTGCCATGCAGGCTGTTCTGTCTGCTTAAATATGTATTTTTTTTTCATTATTTAAAGTAGATCTTTTAAAGCAAAAATGCTAGTATAAAATTATTAACTGTTGTCATACCTACCAATGAAAGAGTAGAATAAGATGTGCTAAATATTATCAGACAGGCAAGAAAGGCATCTGATGAGGATGGATAGGGGGCCTCAGGTACATAGACTGATAGAATGTGGAGGAAGATGGCTAGTACAAAAAGACATTAGAACTGAAAATATCTCTTCTAAATGTACTAGAAATTCTTGGATGTCTTGTTGTTTCTGCATGCTAAATATATAATTTGCAATCATGAAGTTGCTAACCATGTTTGGGACATGTGAGCAAGGGTGTATTTAGTGACTGAGGCTGGAAAACGGACAGGGAAATTCCACAACTTCATAAAACCAAACTGAAAATGTAATGTTGACTTACTTTTCCAAATTATAGACTACTATGCTCCAATTTTTGTCTACCTATAGTAGTCATGGCTAACCTTTTTTGGCTTGGGTGCCAAAAGAGGTGTGCGCGCGCGATAGTGTGCGTATGCGTGCCCACACCCATAATGCAATGCCCTCCCCCTGCACATGTGCACAACCCCTCCACTGCCCCTCCCATGCATTTGCACAGGCCTCACTGAAGCCTCCGGACTTCCATTGGACCATTTATCGCTATCCACAGGGTTCAGGAGGCTTTTCGAAAGCCTGGAGAGAGCGAAAACAGCCGAAAAGATGGCCGAAAATCAGCTGACCAGCGCACATGTGCACGCTGGAGCTAACATAGGGCAACACCTCACGTGCCCTCACATATGGCTCCGTGTGCCATCTGTGGCACCCGTGCCATAGGTTCGCCATCACTGACCTATAGAGTCCTTTCCAAGAACCTGGGATAGGCAATTGTGGATGTTTGATGGTGTTACAGATATTGTTGCAGGATATAAGCTGTTCCAAGTAAAGTTACTTTTTGCAATTGACTGATAGTGAATTTGTCAATGTTGATGGTGTTCAAGTGGTGCTTCAGTTGTTTTAGGATTGTATCTAAGGCCCTTTGCTTGCTTTTGCCATAGTCGTTCTATTTCTATTGCAGGTCTTTATATTTTGTTATCTTTGCCAGTTCTTTCTCTTCTTCCTATTGTATTGTTGTTGTTAAAAATTTATGTGCCGCCTATTTTGCAATATAGTAATTAAGTTATGTAATATTGACAATTGCAGTCTGCTAATTTTAAAATATTTACTAGCATGTTCAATATTAAGTTACCTTATTAAGTAACTTGAGTAAGTTACCTTACTCAGAGTAACCTTATCAGTGTGAGGGGAGGCATATACATTTAATTAATAAATAACATATTTATACATATGTTTATGTGAACTTGCATGGAACGATCAAGAATTCTCTCATAATTTCAGACAAGATCTTTTATACAAAAAAGTCAGTATTTTTTAAAAAGCTACTTCTGTCATACAAAATTGTTTAATATTATTCATAGTAGCACTTATTTTAAGGGTACAGATATGCAGTTGCTTTCATTTTTTGTTAAATTGTCTGTGTGATGTAAAATAATATTATTACTTATATACCAATATTGGTTTCTTTAACCTGGTGCCATATGTACTGTATGTTTCTATTTAAATTTAGCGAATGTAATTAGATCTAATTTTAATTAATATACAAGCAAATTATATTTTGGACTTTATTATAGAATATTCTACTTGGTCCTTTGAGCTTGAAAGGACAGTCTTAAGAGGATGTTGTTTAAGATGAAAACATTTTAGCATTTTGTTAGATTTGTATTTTTATGTTTTACACACTAACAGAGATAAGTGATTATATATGTACTTAAAATCCACGGGGGGAAACTGCTACCCAAATATTGATGGCTCAAGAGATTTGGGGAACAACTGATAAAAAAACTCCCTAAATTCTATAAAACAAATTCATTGGAAAAATTCTGGCCTTCTATCCGGATTCCAGCAGTAATTGATTTATAATTTATAACAGGAACAATTATTAAATCAATCTTATAATTATTGAGAGAAGTTGCTTCAAATGTCAAGATAGTGTTACTTATTTTATGCTATCGGGAACAATTGCAATCATGAGGCTGGGTTCATCTTTATAATTTAAGGAAATCTATATTCCATTATGTATGCTCTGAATGGAAAACACAAAACGAATCTAAAAACTCAGATTTATGTTACGAATCTGAAATTGTCTCGGAAGTTATTATAGACAGTTGCATTTTTATTGGGCTTTTTTATTTGTTCAGTTCATAACCATCTGTGTTGCAGAATTCTGAGTTGACATGTACAATAAAGAATGGTTTTATTGCAATCCTAGTTAATGCCTTCTGCTTTTTCACAATATGAATCTGTGACTGTTTTTGCTTGGTAGTGTCTGCCTTTCTGCAGTGAGAAAATGTGTTATTTTGAACTTAAGAGTTTAAACTTTGAACCAATTGTTTTTTGTTTAAATAAGTAATTATATACTTGTGAGTCAGCTGACCCACTTTAACACTATAGCTTGTTGAAACAAGGAAATACAGGTTCAAGAAATGTTCTGCATTCATAATATCAGACTTGTTTCAGTTTTAAATGGTAAAATATTTTAAAAATAATACAATATGCTGAGAAATAAGTTTTTTTGTTTTTGCATTGCTACTAAAAGACTGCTTCACAACAATTTTCCAGATATGCACATTTTTTTAGATGTAATAATTATTCTTATTTTGAAAGGGGAATATCTACTAAATTTAGAGTCTAGTTGATGACAGCCGAGAACTGGTTTGTGCTATCAGAATTGGTGGTGACTCTGCCTTCTTCCCCACCTATTATAACGAGCATCATTTGTTTCTGTTCATGCCAGGCTCTTTCTGCCAACTTAAAGTAACAGAAATTAACCTGAAAATGAAAATTTGTCTATCTGGAATGTTTCTGTCTATTTGTCTATCTACAGTATTTGCTATTTCTAGTTTTTTAATTTCTAATTTATGAATTGTTAGGAAGCAATTTTCAACCTTCCAAGGAAGACAAAAATAGGAAATCAAAATCTTGCAGGCTAATACTATTTTTACTGTAAGGCTATAGTAATAGCGTCTTGCAAGTCTGAATGCACTTCCTCCCTCCCTTCCCTTCATGAGAACTAGGGACGGTTTTGCCCGAGATACTTTCTCGGGTTACAGTTCTTGCCTAGGCACAGATTTCTCATCTCTAGCCATTGCCTTGGTTGTGGCTCTTCTCCCTCTTGCTCAAGTTTATTCCTTCTGCCCATCACAGCAACAGATAAGGAGTCCTTGAATTACCTCTACTTTAGTTTCCAGTGATTTAATCAATTAGACAACTTGCATGGTTTTTTTCTTTCCCTTTGCTTCTGTGATAGATTATTGGAGGAACACTTTCTTACAGTGCTTCCACTCTTTCCATAGTGAATTATCCTAATTAATGGTTTTATGGGAGAGAAGGGTTTATCTTGGTGACTGCATTCTTGAGTGCTGGAGGACTCAGTCTTTCTTGAAGCCATTGGATATTATTTTGTTCAGAGCTTACAATATTGAATTATATATTGTATACTTATTTAATTAAATTGTATACCCTGGATCTTCCCAATAATTTTGTTTAAGTTCTGTTCCAGTAATCTGGAAGATGTTGAGGCCTAGATGCAGATTTTGTAATTTGGGAATCTCTTGGACTTACTTTATTTATATTAATAAATGTATATTGCCATTTATCTCAATATTATGATTCGGACACCAGTTTTTTTAAAAAAAACATGCTATCAAAACAATGAATAGAAATGAGCAATAAGGTTAAAAAATCACAACCATCCCACAGGCTCTGTCATACATCCAAACTCCCATGGCCAGTTATAGTACCAATTTTCAGAGCTTTGTGAAATGCCACCATAATTGGGTTTAATCTGACCTCTAACAGAATGATGTTCCAAAGAATAGAAATGGCTCTCATCCTGAATCCCACTATATAGCTGACCTTAATAGACAGGATCCAAGCATACATCTGCTGCCAGATCTGCTGGAATAAATAAACACAATCTAGGAGAGGCAGTCCCAAATAATCTGGTCTCATGTCATAAAGGACTTTATAGGGAACCAGCACCTTGAACTTAACTGAGAAGCACACTGGCAGACAGTGAATCTTATGGAGCAGAGATGTAATGTGCATTGATTGATAACTGTGCATAACTAGCTGCAGTATTGCATTTTGAATCAGCTGCAGCTTCTGGATGTTCTTCATATGGAACCTCTCATGTAAAGCACATTGCAGTAAATTGTGTTTGAAAGGTGACTAATACATGAGTGATTGTGAACAAAGTTTCTTGACCCAGGAACAGGTGCAATTAGAACCCAACACAAAACTGCATACAAGCCTTCCCAACCACATCTGCCACCTGCCCCTGAAAGCAGGGGCTGTGGATTGACTTCTGTACCATTATCATGACTGACTGAAGCCAGTCCTGAAGAAAGAACGAAAATTAACACAGCACATTGCCACCCATTTGTAATCCCCAAAGCCGATCCAGAAGTATATGAATGCTACACCAGCTCCAGAGGCTATTCATAAGTATAACCAGTGCCATTTCAATCACATACCCAGACCTGAATCCCAACTGAAAGGAGTCCAGATAATCCACTTCTTCAGTGTTCAAATTTAGGAAAGACTAGGCCTAATTGCTTAAGCAGTTAAAAATGGCTGTGGGAAGTTTATACTTTCAGATTTGCAGGATTTTGTTAATGTAGCCTTACAATAAAGTAGAATTAGTCAATCTACCAGTAATTTGACTAATGTGTTTCCTTGTGCTTCTTATCTGGTTTATTTGGGAGGGCTGACAGGTGGTTTCTGAATTGTTTCAGAAGTCAATATTAAATATTTTTATGATGCCAGTATCAAAAGAAAGGTAAAAAAATGAAGAATTAAATAATTTAGTAAAGAATATAGTATATGAAAAATATATGAAGTATATGAAAAGAGCTATAGCCTACAAAGAAGAATTAGAGTGGAACGAATGGCAAGCATGCCATAAAAATACATGTTTTGAAATTGTCTTGTCGAGGATGAGCAATCACATGTTGTTGCTATGGAGAAATGGCATAAGAAACAAATGAACAGAATATGTGCAACTGTCTCCAACGTCTGCATCTGAGCATATTCACAGGCATTCCTGTTTGCAGATACTGAACAACCTCCCCTTTGTCGCCTTTAAGGTTAGATGTCCGAGCTTTCTAATATGAATGCCTTTCTGCATGGGTGGAAAGGATGATGTGAAGATATTCACCGATAGCATAAAGAGTAACAGCATGGTCTTTATAGTGATAGTGATAAAAGTTTAGATCTGTTACTTTGTAGGTCTGAGTCAAACTCTGCTTAGTCTGTTTCCTGGAGGCAAAATCGATAAAGCTCAGGTTGGAGAGATTGCTGCAAGACAGATTGGAAACTATTAGCTCATTTCAAGAGAAAGTATATTTATCTACCAGGTTAAACTGGGCCAGGGATTTGCCATCAGATAAATACTTGTTTCAGCAACTAAAACAACAGAGTTTCATTTAGACTCTCTAGAGCAGGGATCGGCAACCTTAAATACTCAAAGAGCCACAAAGGTCCTAACTGGAAGCCCCCTGTTCAATTCTGGAGCTGACCGGAAGTCCGATTTCCCCCCCCCCCCTAGAATCTCCTCCTAGCGTGGTGTCCTGTCCTAAGCAAAAGCCCTATCAAAAAGCGTGGAGCCGACCGGCGACAGGGAGCCACAGCAGAAGGATGAAAGAGCCACATGTGGCTCCAGAGCCACGGGTGGCTGACCCCTGCTCTAGAGCAAACGTCCAGCTTCTGTGGTGGACATTTCCGGCCCTGTCCAGGGGCTGCTTCTTCAGAGAGCCAAGCAGGTTAGTAGTGACATCAGACCCCAGCCTTTTCGGCTGGGACACCCACCTGCAATCTCACATGGCCCAGGGCCATTGGACACAGACAGAGCTCGCCAACAACATCAATTGGCTGGAGTTCAGGGCGGTGCACCTGGCGCTGTGCAGCTTCCAGGATATTGTTCAAGGTCATAATGTCCTGATTTTAACCAACAACGTGGCCACCAAGGCCCACATAAATTGCCAGGGGGGCACTCATTCCTGGGCTCTCATAAGCAGAGCACGCCACCTGGGTGAGTGGATGGAGGAGCACCTTCTTTTACTAAAGGCAGAGCACATCGCCGGGGTAACCAATGTCCAGGCAGACAGTTTGAGCAGAAACACAATCGACCATTCCAAATGGAAGCTTCACCCGAACATTTTCAGGGAGCTCTGTGAGAAGTTCGGTCAACTGATTTGTGGATCTGTTCACCTCTCCGGCGAATGCTCCAAGTACCTCGCTTCTTTACCAGGTTTCTAACCCCGGGGATGGAGGGAACCAATGCCTTGCACAGCCCTGGGCCCAGCAGGCTCTTGTATGTCTTCCCACCCCTGCTTCTCATTCCTGCTGTCATCAGGAAAGTCGTCCTAGAGAGGGCAGAGATATTCCTCACTGGCCCAGACATCTGTGGTTCATGGACTTGGTGAGTTTGTTGGTGGACTGGTCCAGGAGGATCCCTCAGGAGATTTCCCTCAGCCAGGGAGTCCTAAACCATCCAGAGCCTCAATGGCTCCACTTGACCGTCTAGCACTTGAGGAAAAACTCTTGAGGGAGGACAAGTATTTCTCCACGGTCATTCAGACCATCAGGCCTCCAGAAGTCCATTGACTACCAGGATTTACAATGCTGGTACAATGGTCTTTGTCAGTTGGTGTTCACAGAGGCCTATTGACCATTCTACAGCTTTGGTGCCTCAAGTTTTAGACTTTCTCCAGTCTAGGGGTCTGTCACACAATACCATCCACAGGCAAGTGGCAGCCCTCTCCACGGTGTTGGCCTGTGAGAACAGTGACTCCTTTTCTCATCATCCGGTGATCAGGCGCTTCATCAGGGAAGCAGCTAACTTACACCCGCCTGTGGTCCATAGGTTTCCTACTTGGGATCTACCTACGGTACTGCAGGCACTCACATCAGACCTTTTCGAGCCGCTAAGGACAACTACTCTCCATTTTATGACATTGAAAGTCTTTTTGATGGCCATCACCTCATCCAGGCAAGTTTTGGAGTTAGCGGCGCTGTCGGTTAGAGGTCCATGAGCTGACTGGAGGTACCAGGTTGATCCTCCTCTGGGAATGGGCACTTGGTTTTGTGCTGCTGCTTGCCCCTAGGCTTGTCAGTGGAAACTCTCATCGCCTTTTTTGCTATTGGGCCTAATGAGCGGCTGAAGAAAATGGCCAGTGGGTGCTGGCACAAAGTGGCCACCACAACTGGCAGTTGGGAAATGGGCTGGAGGGGAGCCAAGGGGCTGCTGGTGCTGACCAGGGCAAGCCTTTTGAGGTCTAGGCACCTGGAACTGGCCAGAGATCTGAGGCTGAAAGCCGCTATCAGGCCAGATAAGCTAGATGAGGCTGCGCAAGCATGAGCTCAGCGACCGTCCAAGCCTCATGGCAAACTGCTGAAGCCGGATGAGAATTAGCGTCTACCTCAGCAGCCACTATCAAGCGGCAGCAGACGATAAAAAAAGGGACTGCATGAGCGTGAGCTCCAGCACCTGTCAAACCCCTCAGGAATCAGCCAACGTTGTGACTTGCCCGCATCCTGCACAGCTCGTGATGGACCCTGCAGGGCAAGAGCCCATGGAGGAAAGGCAAGAGCAGGCTGTGGACTTGGAAACAGACTCCGAAGGCGAGGAGGCTTTGGGAGTAGAGGTTGAAGGCCAAGCAGGGCCTTCTACGCATTCTCCCTCGGAGCTGGAGGACTCAGCTGAAGAAGAAGACCAATTACTAGATGCCAGAGTGCGAAGGACTATTAGCCGAAGGGAGTGGCTCAGCAGACGGAGGTC
>JANHGD010010557.1:343523-353967 GCA_027560375.1 Imantodes cenchoa
TTCACCCCATTTTACAAGTTGGCCAGGCCCACCCGGTCACCCGACTACCAAGCCACACCCACCTGAGGGGGATGGGGGGGTGTCAGTGAGGATGAGTTTGTAGCACCAAGGGGGCGGTGGACTGAAAAAGTTTGGGAACCACTGCTTTAGATGACAACCATTTTATTATGGGTACTGATAAGCACTACTGAGAAATATTCTACCTAAAAACGGCTATTTTCCTCCCATTCCACATATCATTCTCTACAAAATATAGAAGAATACCTCTGGATTGGAGTAACAATCTCAGTAGATTTTGGAGTCAGGGCTACAGTGGATAATATGGACCTCATTACAGTGCATTAATTTCAAGAAAGATAAATAGTCACTGGCTCAGTTTCTAAATCTAATCAAATCAAACCTTTATTGTCAATGCACAACATGTGTACAATGAAATTGAATTGAAATGGTACTCCATTAAAATGGTATCTCCACCATTCACTCTACTTTGAAACGGCCTCTGCTCATCTCTGCTCAAATATGAATTATTGAATGGTCAGAATTGTATATGAAAACATAATCACACACACACACACACACAGACACACACACACACAAGAATTTAGCCCCCCGACCTCTTTTACTGATTCTGGATAGGATGCATATATTACTATATTACTTTATGCCATTGAGGGCTTGATTTTTCAATCTGTGATTTTAAAACAAAATAAAGAAGTTCTGGTAATTGGGAAGAGGGTTTTAAATCAACGTATTTTC
Source organism: Imantodes cenchoa (assembly GCA_027560375.1). Taxonomy (NCBI): domain Eukaryota; kingdom Metazoa; phylum Chordata; class Lepidosauria; order Squamata; family Dipsadidae; genus Imantodes; species Imantodes cenchoa. Next base: position 344,280 of record JANHGD010010557.1, read on the forward strand.
TTTTGGAATAGCAAGTGTACCAGTATGTGGATGAGTTAACAAAATCTATTGACTTGTATTATGTAGCACTTATGGGCATTAGCAGATCTTTGTAATTATAACTGAAGGTGATTCAGCCTGCTGATCTTACTCCAAATAATTTAACTGCATAAATGTGAATATTATTCTTTCTCTGTTACATATATAGCTTGTGAGAAGTTTACCATTTAGTATTTCTCAATGAAGTGAGAAATCTACATTTTTCACTGAGTAGGAAAGTATTTATTTAAAACAGAAATTCTAATGAAAAATTCTAACAGTAACATATAATTTTAGAAAGCACTTCCCATTATCCAAATGTCCAATCATTTTTGCTCTACCAAATGCAACCTTTCATTGCACTTCACTTATGAAATAAAGCCACCACTTCATTTTTTTTTCTTTTGGAATGCAAGTGTTTATTAGAAAATTATCTGTTTCATTTACAGTTGACTTTGTTATATTGGAACAAGGCTTAGATTACTTTAGGAAGAATTGGCTTATTTAAGAGGGTACAGTCGGGTTCTTAAAATAATTTAATTAACAACTGTGTAGTAGCCTAGAATTGACATATCAGCCCTCACAGCAAACAAGAGAACATATACTGAGTCTACTCAGTTGAAGGCTTATGCAGCACATTGTTCCTGTTCACAAAAACAGGATGTGTGAGATTCAACTAAGTCTTCCCAATCTGCAGACTTTTCAGCCAGCACAGTCAGGTCAGTAGGCAAGGTTGATCCTGGAGGAAGAGGAAAAAGAGGAAAATCAGTAAAAGAAGCAACATGGTGCAAGGCAAAGAACGTTTTTCTGCAAGGCCGAAGAAAACTCCCTCATCCCCATTAAGGCCTACCCCAGCCTTGCCCAGAACAACTTTTCTCAAGCTACTATTGTGTTGGAAAAGTTAAGAAAGGACTTGCAGTTAGTACTGCAGCAGGGAAAGGGGATAATTTTTTCCCAATCTCACTTTCCATAATCCAGTGGATAACTCAGCTTCCTCAGATACACACATTCACTGAATTTATGCAAGCAAATAGTCAAATCTAATTTGACCCAGTCTTTTATGTCAAGATAATGAGCTCAGTTAGAACACCGGAGTATTTCCTCTATTACGGTAAGTCTTCAAGCCTGTTCGTAGTAAATATGAGATATTTCTAAATACTTTATTATGTGTTAAGACTGGGCTGCAGATACTTTTTCAGTGTAGGTATCTCTATATGCCTTTAATGATCATAGAAAAAGGGTAACAGACAAGCCCACTTTAAACCAATTATTAAGATAAAATATTAAAAACATTAAGATTCTTTTAAAGCTTTACTGCTTTTGTACAGCTCAGAATACTTTTTTTTAAAGGCTCTTTCTTCTCCACATAGAAACAGTGGGAAGAGGAAAATCCACTATCGAGTAAACAAAATGTTTACAGTATTTTGAAGGGCCCAATAAAATCAAGCTCTTCGGTGCTCCCCTCTAACAACAAGATATCTGAAAACCAAGAGATTGCAGAAAATTCCCAGAAAATACTTCTTAAGTGAGTCATCTAGTGTGCCTGCCCCATATTTAAGATTTACATTACATGCTATAAGAATATCCAGAATAAGTAAACATTACATGAACTTACCGGATGGCACACAATGGAAGCTAGCTAAGGTTTTGGTAGTACTGGTGGCGGTGCAGCCTTCAGCACAGCGTGTGACAGGAAGATTGGTGGCACACTGTTCTTGTCCCATTAAGATTGGATTCTCATGCCTCACTGTTGTGTGTCGCAGTTTACAGTCTACAAGAGAACAAGATAGATTTTGTCGAAAGAAAACCAGGAGCTCTACAGCTTCATTTCCCAAAGCAGCATTTATGAAAGCATTATGTTCATGCTTTGAAGGAATGTGATTTGAATTAATTTATTCCAAACAATATATTCTACAGGTATACAATAATCAACTTTGGGGCTATACTAATTCCTAGCAGCCATAGGCTACTCTTTTCTGAGCCATTATAGGAAATTAAAGTGATCATGTTCATGCTTACTTCAGTTACATCCAGTTGCTTACAGTGATGTTAAAGTGCTGAGCAGAGCAAGGAAAAATCTGGAGCAGATTGTTGGTGACTATTAAAGCAAGCTATCAGATTCTGCTTACCTCCACCACATTTATCAGGGACCACCCAGGACTGAACAAAGCTGATTTCATCTGTAGCTGTGTGGCCACTTGGTCTCCGGAACGGTCTTGCTTCTGAACCATACCATCCACAGACACCACATGAATTTTCTATCAAGGTATTAACTTCAAACTTCACAAAAAGAGAAAAAAAAGTTTTTGTTTATAACAAGCATGAAAAGAAATGAAACATCATAAATACATTCTGAAACAACAAAACAGTTCATTTCAAATTGTTTTTGCTCATTCCCCTCTCCTCAAATTTTAAACAGGATTCCTTGGACCATTTTATCTCAAACTCTTATGTGATTCAAGTGCTGTTCTCCTAAACACATCAATAACTTAATTAATCTCTAAAGCAGCAAGAATCATTCCTGTATTTGCTTATCATTTAACATTCTACAACTTTAAATATTCTGTAATAATGACAGTAATATATAATAATAAAAATACCCTGGCAGAATATCCTTGGTATGCCACTTTTTCTAATCCAATTTGGGGCATGCTAAAGTCCACTTCAGCTGATGTTTTCTTGAATTGAAGAGGCAAATCTGTAAGTTTTAAAAGTGAAATGAAAGTTAAATTGATGATTCCACCAAGAGGGATAGTAGAGGGAATTCCCCTCAAATAAAATTTGCCTGGGGAGTACTGTTCTTTGTTTCTGCTCCCATTCCCATTTGAACATTCCTGATCATCAAACTACTCCTGTTGGTTATTCTAATATATTTCAGAGTCAGGAAATATAAACATTTCTATATGGCGAATGCTTAATTGAAGGACTACTTCTAAATCCAGAATCAACCAATACTTGTTTTTAAATTCAGTTTTTCTCCTCTATTTATGCTGTACCATTATTTTCTATTTCTTGGCAATGAACTTAGTTTCTTTGATATCTAGAGATATAGATATAGATTAGATATAGATATAGATATATAGGTAGCAAACTCTTCAGTTGTTACATTAACTCATGATTAAGATTATTTTCTTTACGTACGTTTCAATGAACGAGGGATAACTCCATCCTGTAACCTAACGCCATTTACTTCTAGAATGAGCTCATCACCACGCTTCTTCATGGTACATATACTTATAGAAACAGAAAATGTAAAAGAGAGTTAGTCTGCTGAATTCAAAATTCATGAATTTTTGGTCAATATGTTTCCAACAGTAAGTGAGTTGATTAACATTGAGCATTATCTTATTGTCTTATGCATAAAGAGACATATTTAAAATAGCCAGTTATAATAGGTATCACAATGTCTAAAAGCCTAATTACTGGCCGAAAAATGCTGATTGCTTGGAGGTAACAGAATTTTCATCTACTGTATAAGCAAAGCACAAAGTATCCTCCTTCATAGTTCCTGCCAAACCCAAAATTGAAACATTCATTTATTTATTTTTCATATTTCTGAACCACTCATCTCCCTCAAAGATGGACTCTTGATATTCAGAAGCCAAGAGAAAAAATCTGACCTTTTTTTAACACAAGACATCTCTTCTGGTTATTCTTGTCTTCCAGGAACACAAGTGCTTTCTAATATATAGCTGCTGTTGTTACTATTGTTGTGCAGCCGATGCTCTTATTATTATCCTTATCCTTACTACACATGATTTATTCTGCTGTCTAATGTTGAGATTTCATTTTTATTGCACTTGTTACAGTTTGAGTGATTGCTTTGACTTATATTTCATTTGCTCAGATATTGAATAAAATTAAGTTTTTTAATACAAACCTTAGAAAATTTATAATAGAATGGTTCTTTTCTGATAATTTTAGAAATTACATTTTCTCTCATCCTGAGTTCAGGCTAGATTATTAAAAATGCATTGGAAATTACTTACGTGTCATGAAAATGGATTTCAATTAGAAGACTATTATTGTATGCGGACTCGTATTTCATCAACACCATCACCTTCTTGTGACAAGTACAATCTCCCAATACATTTATGAAACAGTCCTGAGGGAATCCTTTTGTAATGACTTGATTGCTGAAACTTATAATTCTTTTTCCTTGTACTGTACAAACACCTGATAACAGCAAATAAGATAGCAGTGAGAGAAGAAAGAAACTTCTACTAGTTTGACTATTTAGAGAAGCAGCTAGTAAATTGTATTTTAGAACTTTGAGAATATAACTTTATATTTGTGATGACAGAAATCTAATGTAGGAATCTGTAAATATTTTAAAGGGAGATTTGTTTTCAGTTCATTTTAATTTTATTTAATTTTATTTATTTATTTGCATTCTCATGAGTCGCATTGGAATAAGTGATTTTTAGACTGACTGGGTTTTAAATTGTCTGTGAAATAAGATTTAAAGTGATTGCTTCACAATGGTTATGAAATACTTTGAGGAATACTCTTATATACATATTGTACATATACCGTACATTTTATTTGGGCTAAGAATAAAAATTAAATCCTAAATTGCTATGGCTTTCTCTCCATATTCAAATGAATTTAAATAAATCAAATTAATTTTATAATATCATATATTTTTAAACAGCTGAAGTAGGGGAAGGGAGGGAAACCTGTGAACCTTCAGATGGTATTGAATCTCATCAGCTCTGATTATTCATCATTTGGCAGGGAATTTTGGGAACTGATATTCAACATCATTGAAAGGACTATAAGTTTGTCCAGAAATTATAAATACATAGTAAAACTGCTGACCATTCACACTAGCAAGAAGCAATTTTGGAATATCAGCAATTCTTGAAGTTTGGGCTCTGGGATCCATTGGCACTGAAAATGGAAGTCTGCAGTTATCATTGTAGATGACATCCTGGAAAGAAATATGAAAACAAAAAAATAAGTAGAGCTGATACCTTAGTTATTTTTCCCAGTGCATTTTCAAAGCGGCACAAAGTTTCTGTTTTATTTAGTTTATAGATACAGTTCGATAATACACTAGTCCTAATCAAATGTCCTTCTCACATTGGATTACTGCTTTGCCTTGACTGGTTGGACAACCAGATCTTACTGGAAGAACATATGTGGCAGGCCAAAAACTAACCCTCAAAATCACAGTCACATTCGCCTGTGACTCTTCCTATTTTTAAATGGCTATAGAGCAGTTGATTTGAGAACCTCACCAAAGCTGATCAGAATGAACTAGTAAATGTACAAATGATTGGTATTTAAACAAAAAACAGTTATCTAAAAAAAATGTAACTCACTTCTGGCAATTTCATGACCATGATACATTCGTTTGGACGTTTAAGAGCCATAATCATTGAAATTTCTTGAGGAGGGTTCTTTTGGTTTTCGTGACCGAAGCCTGCTACGTGGGCAATTCCAGGGAGCACTGCAAGAATTCTTGATAAAGACAGAAAAGCCTGGTTTAACGGAATATAATTTAAGGGATATAGGAAAGACGTTCTGTATCTAAGAAAACAAACCCTTAGAACAAACTTCATAATCCACGATATATCATGTTTAGTCTGTAAAGCAAGTGGATAATATTTAAAGATTGATTTAATCAAGAGCAGGTATGAGCCTGATTTGCATTTAGCTTTGATATTTATTATTCTATTGCCTACATGGGTAATGGAGTGGCAGTGGAAATGCATTTATAAGGAATCTTCCCCCCAAAATCTAGATTCATCCAGCAAGAGGTTATATAGTTTGAAAACAGCAAATAGAATGGCCAATACCCTTTCCTTCCTTAACCAGTCAAGTTATTTAAAGATGGCTGCCTTTGAGAAGGTGTATTTGGTTGAGGAACCAATTCATTCATTCATGTTGATCAGGTGTAATAAAGTTTGCTCTTTCAGTTGATAGAAATAAATGCATGAGTAATGCTCATAGAGAAGGAATAGTATACCGCATAATTCTGATTTGCCTCCATCAAATATAATTATTGACCTTATCAAGGGGGGAAAATAACCAGCCACTTTTTGAAGTCTATTCTCCTTGAAAAATGAGGTAAATGCAAATTTATTCACAGATCAATTTCTAATATTGCCCAGACTTTGATACCAGAACTAGCTTGAAACACAGTTTAGATTAAAACAAAACCACCTCTTTGTTGTGAAAGGATCAGGCTCAATTAAGCACACATAGACATCTCAGCTGCTGTGGCATACAGCATTATATCATCAGAAACATTTACTTACCGATCTATAACATAAACCATTTGCTTAGGAACCTTAGGGTACTTAAATTTTGCCTGAAGAGCTGGCTTTTCAGCAAACAAACCGGTCTCCATTTCTAATGCAAGGCTGTAGTCTCTGCAATCCAGACCAGCTCTGAAAGTTGCCTAGGAAGGAAAGAAATACATCAGATATAATTATGCTTAACATGTGTCACTCATATTTGGATTTAACGCTCATATAGAAGCAAGTACATTTTGAAAAGGCTCACCACTGTTCTATGAGGATTTTGCTCCATGTAGGTGAAGCATGCCACTGGATTGGCTGGACGGATGATGTCTTTCACAGTCACTTTAACTGCAGAGGTACTTCTGAGCACTAGAATATCATGTCCACCTTCTTTCTTATTAAGATATTGGTAGCGGAAAGTAATAATGCCGTATGGCCTCATCTTTACAGCAGGAAAAAAAAATCCAAAAGAAGAAATTTATTTAATTGCTGATCTGGGTTTAACAAGTACATTGTTTTAAAGTGAATAACATAATTACCACTAACTCTCAAATGTGTTATTACAGAAGGTTATCGGTTGATGCTTAGCTTATATAGGCCATTCTTACATCTAGGTAATTTCTGAGAGCTAAATAGTCCATCTGAAAGTTTCTCAACTACTGAGCTGTTTAATATAGCCAGATGTTCGTAAACTCCAGACTCTATAAGACTAGATCAGCCTGACCAGTAAGATGTAGTCCAACAATTGTAGGATTATAGGTTGCCATCCTTGCTTTCAAAGAATAATGAGGTTTATTTGTTAGGCTTTGGGAAGGTCTATCTCTTTAAAGTTGATCCTATGCTCCTTGCTTTTTTATTGATTTATTGCCTGTATATATTATCATTTTTGCACAATACTAGGATCTTAACTATTTTCACTGTGCACATGACATTCCAGTTGAATTAGCAATAGCATTTAGACTTATAAACTGCTTCACAGTGCTTTACAGTCCTCTCTATGTGGTCTACAGAGTCAGCCTATTGCCCCCAACAGTCTGTGTCCTCACTTTACCGACCTCAGAAGGATGGAAGGTTTGAGCCGTTCAGGATCGAACTCCTGGAGTGAGCATTGAGTTAGCCTGCAGTAATGCATTCTAACCACTGCACCCCCATGGCTCTATTAAAACCAAGTAGCATACGAAGTCTAAAGTAACGTATAAATATACAATGGTAAAAATAAAATATAAACTACTTAAATCTTATTATTGCCTTTTCTGTTTCTCATGTTTAAGCCAGATAGGGTTTTTTTTTTTCAGGATTGATGTTTCCCAATGGACAGCCATTTTGAATACTGACCGCAGAGTCTTTTATGTTTTCTTCAATCCTCATGTCTCCTTTTCTTTTGTAGACCGTCTCAGAGTCAGAATCAGAAGGTTCATCAGATTGTTTTCCTAGCTGCAAAAATCAAAAGTATTCAAGTAAATTTCAGATTACGCAGCGTCATAAACAGGGCGGCTTTCCTAGAGCAGCTTTAGAGCAGCAGAAGAAACTATCGCAGTTAGAACAGCCTTCCCTATCCTAATGCCATCCAAAGATGTGCAGAATACACATTTATGAAGGACTAGCTAATTTGTTATGCTGGCAGGGGATTATGGAATTTGTATTCTCAATCATTCCAAAAGGTGCCAGGCTACAAAACCTTTCTTCTGCCTCAGATTAGAAAGGAAACTTCCACTGCTGAAAAAGTAGTATGGTGATTTATTTATATAGGTTTTATGTTTTGCTTTCTTTTTTTTGACAAAGGAAAATCATAATAAATCAATATTTTAAACAAGTGGGAAACAAACTGCATGATGAAATTATCTATCTTTTTGATAATAAATAGCAAACGATATTAAACTGATAGATGGAGAAAATGAAAACATTTCAAGAATCAGGCACATTCATCTCAATACATTATATTTCCACTACCCCCCTCTCCGCTAACCCTCCCCCCCCCCCCCAAAAAAAAAGAAATACTGCATTGCCACTAACATTCCATCAATAGTTTTCTGGCTTTGTTTAAATTTTCTCCCATATCTTACCATTTGTTTCTTCACAGATCGGAAAGAATAGGTATGAATCTCTTTTGGTACTCCCTTAGGAAAATAAAAATAAAAAAAGAACACTCAGAGAAATGTTCACACTGTGGTACATAAACTATTAATTTTAAAACAATATGAATGGAAATGCTTTTGCTATTTCTGAAAGTCCTGTCCCTGAAGATCCTTTTTTGAAGATCAAAATCCATGTCTACTTTATTGAACGGTTGGTTAAAACGAACTTGCTAGCCTCATTCATGCTGCTTTTTAGGGCTAAAATAATAAGGGATGCTTTCAAAATTTCCATATTTGATAGAAAAACTATTTTTAAAATGAATATTCGGTGATATAACAACAGTGCTATCATTATAAGTTTTCCCAAATAACTGATTTATAAGCACTATTATCTCTTACTGAAATTGCATTGTGGGCTAATTCAAAACACCCAATACTGCAGGTCACAACATTACTAAATACACAATGTTGATTTCTCATACCCCCAGATGACAGATCAGCATGATGAGAAATGAACAGAAATCACAACCATGTCATTTCTTGTTACTTCAACACAACTTGTTACCTTTTAAGTGTGCATGGTTGTTTTCTATCATTCTGCATTTGTGGAATATAGTGCACTCAGATGCAGATACACTCTTTGGTAAAACTGCTTACTTCTATGCCCCATTGTCAGCTCAATAGGCAACCAAAGGTTTCATAATAGACAGCTAATATGATAGACGCCAACCTTCCTATTTTATGGCATGATTTCTTTTTAAATGCCATGCCTTATAACATTGTGTTGAAATCTCTGTGGGTGAGCTCCACTTGATGCATGTGTAAACTAATGCTTAGCTTTCAAATTCCAAGGATCAGAACCTAGGAGTAACAAGCAAGGTGGCTGGGGAGTTCCTTCATAAGTCAGATGGACTCTCATAGCTCTTGGCCAACTTGTAATTCACATTAGCCAGAAAAGATAAAGCTATTCACGTTTGCTTCAACGAAGCAGGTCCTGCCTCCTTGCTCCCATTAACTATGTTCAGAGAAATGACGTCATAATTACCTTTTTGGAATCGTCATCGCGCTCACTGCTCTCGCTGCTGCTCTCACTGCTGCTCTCACTGCTTTTGCTCTCAACGGTGTTATCCTCACTGCTGCTGCTGCTGCTGCTGCTGCTGCTGCTGCTGTCACTGCTGCTGTCGCTGCTGCTATCACTGCTGCTGTCGCTGCTGCTGCTGCTGCTGCTGTCACTGCTGCTGCTGCTGCTGCTGTCACTGCTGCTGCTGCTGCTGCTGTCACTGCTGCTGCTGTCACTGCTGTCACTGCTGCTGCTGCTACTGTCACTGCTGCTGTCACTGCTGC
>JANHGD010010557.1:365466-377189 GCA_027560375.1 Imantodes cenchoa
TACTTTTCCATGCAATTTTGTCCTTTACAGTGAGGGCAATGTAATTCAGACTAAAGACATGTGGCTAGGTGATAGTAAACAAAGGTAAGGTAATTAAGGTGAATGATATGGAACTACCAATTGGCCACATAGTAGCTATACAAACCAGCTAGATCAGGGGTGGGTTCCACTTATCTTCACGACCGGTTCACATCATGACCGGTTCGCATCCTCCGCTTGCACGCATTTCCTCGTGCAATTTCACTTTAGCACATGCTCAGTAGCAGGATTTGGCCCGAAACACAGCTGAGGAGCTGATCAGCTGTGCTTCAGGCAAAGAAATAAAGGCCAGTTAACCTGGGGATGGGCGGAAGGGCTCTTTTTCAAGCAGTGGAAGAGGAGAAGCCATCCAAACATGGAAAAATTTGCCAAACATTCCCAAAAAAAGATGGCGGCGCCCATAGACGGACACCGACCAAACCGGATCCATGACGCCATTGTCACATCACCAGCAGGTTGCTAACGGTTTGGACGATCTGGTCCGAACCGGGTGGAACCCACCCCTGCTAGATGTATCTTAATATCCCACAGTCACATGGTAACCATGAGGAGGCAAAGAAGCAACATCCAAAATATGAAGACAGGTCTTGAAAAGCCAGCTATATGAGAAGAACAAGATCTACACCATCAATACAGCTTGCATTTATTTTAGCTCTGTTTTTTCCTTGCTCTTTACTTTCCTTGCTCTGGTTGAAAAAAAAATCCAACTTTCTTGGAAAAAGATCAACAGCTGCTTAGTTCATTCCCCCCCACCCCTTTTATTTCCCTTCTAAGCATGAGAATACAATTCAGTTAGAAATGTAATTCACATGCCTGGCATTCAAGCATAATCCTTGAACTTTTGAGTACTTTATTTATATGGCAGGTTGCCAAATGCTTTGTCTAATCATTTCAGTTGCAACTTTATTCAATCCTTACAGAATGGGTTCTTTGTTGTAATTACGCTGATGATAAAACAAGTTCATCCTGGGAACTTGTATGTTCTACTCAGTTTGGTGTTTATAAGTGGCTTCATACTTGCAGTGCGCTATATAATCACATACTTCCATTTCACTTGCTGTGTTTGAAGGTAACAGAAATTTAATGCCAACAAGTCCAGTTGCCTCCTGAAAAAAGCACCTTTGGGACAACCATGTCCTGGGTGACTGAGAATCTCTACAGACTTTTAATGCCAACAGTTTCAAATGGATATCATATGTTCCTACCTTTTCCTACCACGTCTGCAAGCTTGCCAAAGATAACATTTCAAAAATGTATTTCTCTAAGCAGTCATTCTTGAATTAACTCAGAAGCAGCTGTTCTTTCCTAAGGAAAGCAGAAAATAACTTTTCAGTTTTTTTAAATTACACAGTACTCCCTTTTTATGAACCTGTAATCCCTTAATTCAGAATAGTCGGGCAACTGGATGGAGCTGAGTGTTCACTGGCCAGATGCCCCTCCTGATGCCACATGGAGTTCACAGCAGATATATTTTACTTTATGCCGTAGGAGAGAAAGATCTGCCGCTATTTAGGACTCAACTCAACCTTTGGAGTGGGAGACAAGCTTCTTCACCACTAGGCCACCATGCCACAATCTATTTTTTTTCCATATGTATAGAAAAAAAAGCTCCAGAAATGTGTACAGTATTTATTCAACAAAACTAGACTTACATACCCCACTACATACATTAACATTAATTAATATTAATATTAACAAAAACAAAAACTCAGTCCAAAATTCTGAACAGTCCTCCAAATGAGACTCCTGGAAATAAAATGTTTGTTTGGATGTGTAAATGATTTCTTCCAAGTTTGTTTAATTATCAGTGAATGGGAGTCCTGCCAGATTTGTTAGAATTTAGTAGTTTTTTAAACTGGCAAACATGCAGTGAGACACCTCTCATTATGACCTAAGGAAAACAGGCAAGAACATGTTGATCTGACCTGATTTCTTTTGAAATTAAATATGCTGCCATCCGGCTTTTTCCCTTTCAGGTGTTCTATAATTTGGATTTAAAACCATCCTCCCTCCCTATTTCCTGGTTATTGCTAAACTCATAGAACAGTCACAGATTGTTCTAGCTTCATGTTGCTACACATGGGATTCACATGGGTTTGCAAATTAATTTTGGGAAAGGGTTGCAGGAAAAGCAATCAGTTAATGACGAATCATTAGTTAATTCATCTGTTCACATATTTATTCATATTTATAAATACTTTGATCCTTTTAGTATTTGTTTTTTTGTTTAGGTTGTGATTAATACTCAACTCGTCCTAAACAAGATTGTGTGGTTCTGGATTTGTGGATATCATAGTTCTGTGGACCTTCCATCTTTGATTCTAGATGAAGTGGCACAACCTCAGACAGACTGACTGCACGTTCTGGGGCTCGGGGCTCCTGTTTGAAGAGCAGATAGCAACCATGGCTACCAGGCCCTTTGCACAGCTGAAGGTATACCTGTTCTCAGATGGGGGGCCCTGCTCATGATCACTCCAGTTTGGACTATAGGAGTACATTTTATGTGGGGCTGTATTTGTAAGCTTCAACTGGAGTAAAATATGGTAGCATGGGCAGATATTGGTGCCAATTATTCATCACATGTGACACGACTGCTCCATGAGCTACATTAGCTTCTGGGTATAATTCAAGATGCTGGTTTTCACCACCAGATTACTTATAGGACCATCTCTTTCCAATTGTTTTTATCTGTCCTATACAATTGAGTAGAAAGAGCATGCTCCAGATACTATCGGTAGATAATATTGGTTGGCGGAGCCCAGAAGGAAAACCTTTTTTTGCTCTGGCATCCACTCTGTGGAACATCATTCAATCTGAGATTAGATTGGCCCCATTCCTTTTGGCCTTTCATGAGGCCTTGAAAACTTGGCTTTTTCTCCAGCCGGGCCTTCTGGGTATGGATTAGAACGTATCTCCTGGTTTTATTGATTAGCTCGTATCATTCATATCTTATCCTCAGGCCTGAAGTCAGGGAAGTAAGAGAAAAAATGCAACTGAATGAATGTTTACCAATCAGTTTCAGTGTTGGCTGTTTTCCCATTTTGCACTGAGATCTTCCTTCAGTTTGGCTGCCAATTTGGCTTCTTTCATTTGGGAGTTGCAACTGTGGGGCGGTGCCTAGCTCTGTAGCTTTTCATCTTCCTCTCTTGATGCAAGAAATGAATTCTGGGCACAGAGTTCATTGACAGAGGAGGCAAAATCCAATGCTGTTTTAGAGACATTATTGGCTATGATAGCCAATAAATCTCTAATGGGGAGATAGTGAGGCCCCTTCTTCACCTCCTTGCCATGTTCAGTGGTGGATAATCAGTAGTCACTCTTAATGTTTTCTAAGTAATCAGAACATTTCAAAATTAATTATTGAACAGTAATCTCTGGATTAAAACCCTGCACCCTCACTATTAGACTGGACGTCACTGAGATCCAGGTAGCCCTTCCTTAGAACATATCTACAGAATTGGACTTTGTCTCATGTTCCAGAGGATGATGCTGTAACTTTTTTGGAATGCTTTTTCAGAAGCCACAGAAATTCTGTACTAAGACTTTCCCCACTTTAATTTCATCTTCTTGTATTAACATTACAAACATCCTTAGCTGGTTATTTTTATTAACTCTTTTGATTATGTACAAGGGTGGAATGTTTTGACTTGGAACAATTCTGCCATTTATTATGTCTAACATAACTAGAGCCAGCGCACTGTTTTTAAAACTTTGCTGGGTTTCTTCCACACTGGATGTTATTCTGAATAGCAGTGCTGTGTTTGCAGAATATGTAAATCATGTTAAAATAAAATAATAGTTGCCTGTATTTTATCTGTAGTTTTCCCTGTTTTTTAAAAGTGCAGAAATTCCTAACTCTCCGATAAAACTTTTAAGTACACAGTAACGCTTTTTACTGACAGAAAGCTGTGCATGTACCTAAGTGTGTATATCTATAAACATGACTATACACACTACCCCTTATCTCAATATTGTAAATATAAACACAAATATACATATACTGAGCTTAAATAAAAGGCCATTCAAGTTTGTAATCAATGCAAATTTAGAAAAATTGTATTAAAATGGTTTGATTGATTTAAAAACTGAACAGCACGGTTTGGTTGAGATGGACACACTTTACAAGGAATTTGCTTGATAGGTACAGGTGAAACTCAAAAAATTAGAGTATCATGCAAAAGACTGTGGACACAGACTCTGGAAACTTCACACTGGACTTAAAGCATCTTGCAGTGTGTGCCTCTCCATTCTTCCTCCATACTCTGGGTCCTTGGTTTCCAAATGAGATGCAAGTTTCCACAGTCAGTGTTGAACTTGTGCACGATATTCTAATTTTTCAAGTTTCACCTGTAGAGTGGCTATGGCAGTTAGGATCCTTTGGCCTGGGAACGTTCCATTTTCATGGAAAGGTTTTAGGGTTTTCCAGGACCGGTTCCACTTCCCCATACATAGCTGATGCGCAGTATGAACTCTCTGCTGCTTGAGAAACAGATGGCTCCTGCAATTTGGATACCATTTGCACAAATCCCTTTTGTGAGCCAATTGTGTATATTTCTGGATGAGAAGTCCCTATTCAGAGTCACTTTTTTCACAGCTGAATTCACATCTTTACTGAGTTATATTATCATCCTGATATCTTTTCCCCATTTAGTTATAGTCAGTTTAGACTCATTCACAGTATCTATGAAGTTTCAGATTTTGCTCCAAAGCGCATTATTTAATGATTGGCTTAAACTGAAACACCATTTGATCGTTCACCCACTTTGCAACACTTTTCCCCAACTCATAAGCACTGTTAAAAACTGCTGTCAATTTTTTACTCTGAACTTCTAAATGGGTACTGGATCTGCTCTTATCTGTGAACTGGAAGAAAAAAAGACGACTATAAAATTTGAAATACACATTGTAACCTTTATTTCTTTTTAAAAACGGAGACATTTTCAGAGGGGTTCAAGTCTGCTGATTTGCTTAGTTGAAGCATGCATCATCTACATTCAGACTGTGTTGTGGAAAAGTATTGCAATCATCTTCTGTATCATCTGGCGTATCTCCACTCTAGTAAATATAGATTGGCTCAAGCGTAGACACGTCAACAATTCTTACATCAGGAACATGACATATTGTCTGATTGTTGAATTCCTAAGGCCAGTTAGAACACTTTGACAAAGTAGAGACATAATGCTTATCTCTGATTCACTGTACAGTATCCACATTGTAAGAACTCCTAAAAAAGCACCCCCATGTACATTTGTCCATGTTTTGTAGTTCTTCATTTTTAAGTTTTGTTTTCCTGAAATGTATTTTTTTTTTAAAAAAAACCTAATCCATAAACATGTTTTTTTTTAAAAACAAAACAAAAAAACAATTGGCATGTAAAATGCTTGGGGAATGTTAGGATTTCCTACATTTTATGGCATTATCACATTACGCTTTATATCTTATCCGTTTGAAAGCTAAGGCCCTGCTTCTTGTTTAAAATATATGAAGAGGTAATCCAAAATTATACAATAAATATAGAACCTGCCATGTTACTCTATAATAGACTATACATTCAAGTTAAGAGAAAAAAGTTTCAATGCCAGTTACACTTGAAATATACAAGTGACCAGTTCATCATGACTGCTAAAAGTGCTATTTTTGCTTGCAAGAAAACATACAAATGCTGAAGCATTTCAATTTTTCTTTTAAAAAAAATCACACATTCTTCAATTAAAGAACCATATCATTTGTAGTAAGAATATACATAAATCTGAATAAAGATTTACTATTTATATTGAGCGAAGGGCAGAGACTCTCTTTCTAAATGGGACATACAGGAAAGGGGTTTTTTGGGGAGGCAGAGAGGGATTCTTAAAAAGCCACACATACAGCATAACAGCTATCACCATCAATTCCACTCATGAAGAGTCTGTTTTGTGAAACTCAAAAAATTTACGAGTGAAACAGCTTAACAAAAAGAGCAAGAATGTTCAAAAAGCTAAGATGAATTAATGATGTGGTCTGTGCATAAGTCTGATAGCGGCCCATGTATGTTGTTCGCATTGTCTTCTGCTACAAGGCTCGTTTCCTTAATCTGCAGCATTAATGGCTCCCTTTTAATCTGGTTGGTCTTTTGGTCTTCAGGTATTTTATCCAGAAAAGCACTCAAACTGGGAGAAAACAAAAAATAAGAAAATTAATGCACTATTCTTAACATAGGCCTTTGCAGAAAAGGAAGGAATGATAAAAACATAGGATCATAACATCATGCAAATGTCTTATCTACTTTTTGCGGATGTCAGGACCCAAGTACATAAGGGCATCATTTTGACATCAGGAATTGCTGCACCTGCTACTGGTTTTCAATATGGTTTATACACATACACAATGATGAGATGAATAAAAACTGGCTCCCTTTATGAAAATATCCATCCATCCCAACCAAATAGTTTGCCAGCAATATATGACAGTGTATTATAAGTTCCAATTTCTCCTATATCTTAATTGCTACAAATTTTTTTTTTAAAAACCTCTCTGTGCAAGACATCCATAGTTGATGTTGTACATTTGTCTTAATGTATTGTAAATTGGGCATATGCCAGAGAATTCCAAAACCAGTCTCATCATCAATACTTTTATTGAAATCCTAAGAAGAGTTGGCTGCACATGTATGCCTCCAATCTGCAGACCCTATTGTGAGTTGAATAGCCTAGAACAGTGATGGCGAACCTATGGCACGGGTGCCACAGGTGGTCCGCGGAGCTATATCTCCTGGCACGCAAGCTCAGCTCCAATGTGCATGTGTGTGCCGCTCCAATGTGCATGTGTGGCTCGCATAGAGGCTCTGGAAGGCCATTTTTGGCTTCCGGAGAGCCTCCAGGTGGATGGGGGGAGGTGCTTTTGCCTTCCCCAGGCTCCAGGGAAGCCTTTGGAGCCTGGGGAGGGCAAAAAACGTGCCTACTGGGCCCACCAGAAGTTAGGAAACCGGCCATTTCTGGCCTCCAGAGGGCCTCTGGGGGGGGAGCCGTTTTTGTCCTCCCCAGGCATTGGATTATGGGTGTGGGCACTCACACATGTGCAATAGTGCACGCACACATGCTTTCGGCACTCGAGGAAAAAAAGGTTACCCATCACTGCCCTATAGAATACTTAATAAATGGATGTTAGAGTATGTTAAATTAAATGTTCAAAGACATAGAGACACATGGAATAAGGAGCTGATGTATCAATTACATACAAGATGGGAAACGTTTTTGCATCTATGGGTCATATATAATTAATTCAAATTCACATTTTTTATCCACTGGACAATAATGCATATCTTCCAGTAGGAACTGAGGAGTTCATGCTATTATTGTACTTTTGGTGATCAAAATGTATCATTGCTCGTGTGTTACTTTCCTGTGCTCTAGGGCTCCTTTTGAGACAGAAATTATTTTGCATATTGATTGTGCTCTGGAAGGTCAGTGGTTATTGTAAATGCTCATGTTCTTTTCAATTATAGACTACAGTTTGAAACTTAGAGCAAGATAATGAAAATGGATATTTTCTGCTTCTATAATTAAAATAAAAAACTACAAGGTTGGAAAGAAATCTAATTTTTGCCAGTCATTCAATAGTGCAAAGGACTTACCTCTCTTTCTATACTAAAACAAGCATTTTTCTATCAGAACTCTTAGTGCAATACTATTTAGAAAATTATATATCAAACACCAATTTATATGTATAATTTTCTATTTTTACTACATTTAAATAAAAATAAATATTGGATTGTAATTGTGTAGCATGACATGAATGTAGATTTGTATAAGAAGAAATATGCTTCTGAGGTTTTTCTATTTTCCTTGATCTTTTATAAAAATTAAAAACATAGCAGATAAATGTTTATATTAATTACAGAATAAATGAACCGTATGAGTTCAACTAACACAGTTATAAATTACTATGTAATATGGTGACTTTTTCATCCTTGCAATACTTGTGTCTATAATATGAATGTTTTGGAATTGAAATTTCAGGGAACTAAATTTTTTGCAGTGACTTTTGCCATATTGAATGAGAAAACATTGAGAAAGATCCTGTCTCCATATTCTGTAGATAAAGTTTATTTTAGAAGATAAAGTAAACCTATTTTTCCTTGAAATCACAAAACAAGATCAGTAGTAAGAAAAAAGAGACGGCATAGAGGAGAAAGTTCTTTTAGATAGGACCAGGAATTTTCAGCTGCTCAAACAAACAACTTTGTTCTCCAGATCACCTGTTGCATCCTCAGATTTTTCAAGGGGAGAAATTACAGACAGTCCTTATTTAGTCACACAATTGGGACCAGCAACTTGGTTATTAAGTGAGACAGTTTCTGAGTGAAACTTAATTGGGTGTACAATCTTACTTTAATTTCTATGTGCTTTACAGACATGTGAAAGTCATAAATGCAATAAGTGATTGCAAAGTTACTTTCTGATCATCGTCGTAACTAAAAAATCATTAAATAAGGACTACCTATATTGCGTTTCTTGTCAGGTAGAAAAAAGCCCCTGGCATAGAGCCTTTGAGTTTCAAATTTGTGTGGCCCTTTATATATGTATAACTATGCTACTTTAAAAAAAACAGGAACCATAAAATAAGTGAAATTTGGCAGAATTTGATAAATATACAAAGGTAAGGTAGCAATAAATGGTTCCCAGAGATGTTTGGGAACATTTTCCCATCTGATATAAATTCCAGAATCTTAAGCCTAGTTAGTAACTTTAATGTATTTATTACAATCCTATAAACATTTATGGAATGGATACACAATAGCCTGAGTATGCTGTGATCAGATTTAGATGGTCTGTCCTTCATTTCTCTGACAGGAAAAAGCCTACAAGTTAACTCTTTGTATAGAAAGTTCATTCTTTGGAGAACCTCATTTTACATAAAGAAAAACAACCTTGTTTTAACCTTGTTTTCTAATTATCTGATTGGGTATTTTATTGTTACAGATTGCATTCTGACCTGTTCTTGTGTGTATGAATTCACTCATTTACAAAAGGGATTAGGAATTTATGGTCATCACTGAAGAAATGGAAGGATATTGCCCATTTTTTCTCTTTTTAAATTGTAGCTTCTGTTGCCTTCCCATCTCTAAAATAATTTTTGATAAAGGCTGCAAAGTGAAGTGGGAATTAATAAAAATCAACCTTTCTTCCTGTAAGGGAAACCAGTAAGCATTAGTGAGCGCATGAATTATCTAATTTATCTAATTTAACCTATTGCTTCAGAAGCTAAATTCAACTAGATACAACACATAATCAATTGTTGACCATCTGTCATTTGTTTAGTTGCATGGAATAAGAGATTGATTCAAGGAATATCCAAAATAAAACTGATTTTGATTTTTTGCTGAAATTGTAATAAAGGAATTGGTGTTTTATGAATTTAATGATTAGAAAGAATAAAATATAAGAATGAGTAGCTTCTAACCTTCTTTATAGGAGTTACAAATAAATTTATCATTTTTACTTTTTACATCTTGTTTTTCGCTTTCTTTTTCCTCCTACTGTATTCTATTCATCCCTTTTCTTTACGCTTTACTTCTTTTCTGAAATCACTAAATGTATTCTTGTCATTTCAGGTCCACAGATTATGGTACAACATATGAAAAGCTAAATGACAAGGTGGGACTAAAGACTGTGCTGAGTTACCTTTACGTCAGTCCTACTAATAAGAGAAAGGTAAGGAAGCTATTTCTCAACAAGTAACAAAGTGAAAAATAAAAAAGCTTCATTCACATATTTGACAGTTCCAAAACTAAATCAAAAGCATAAAGTAAGTTGAATATTTTCTAAAAAATATAACTTTCTGTAGTTAGCATGCTATTTTCTATTGTTAATATACCACTTAATTTCTAAATTTCAATTCTTATATCCTCCGTAGAAGTTTCTTCATGTAAACATGTAAACACACACAGAATTGGTATAAGATTGCATACAAATCTAGAAAGTAGATTGAATCTTCATCCAAGGGACCAGTGGCTTCCATATTAGTTTTCTTTTTCTAATGTGTTTGAAGAATCTTTTGTTATTTATCTTCATAGTCCCAACAATATGATCCCCAGATTTTCTTTCTGCATCCCTCACTGTTACTTTTCTTTTGGAAGATTTTATGCTTTTTTCTTGTTCTTTTAATTATGACAGGTCTTCCACTTTCTAAATTATCCCTTTTCAACCCTAAAAACTTTATTCCTCATGCAAATTCCTAGCATAGTTTATTTATTCTAAATGCTCTATAGCACTCCTAAAATTAGCTTCATTATCCCAATATGCTGCTTAGTTTTAGGCTATGAAGTTAGTTTAGCAATTAATTCTACACTTCTAATTCAAAATAACCTTATGAACATATAATTAGATGGTAATGTAGTTATATATGTTTTAATAATGCTTGTCTTTTTAAATAGTAACTTTATTAAGAATTATAATTAGAACAGTAAAAACTAATGCAAATTGAAAAAACCCTAAAAAATAGAAACAGTAGATGTAGAAAAAAAGGAAAAATAAAATGAGAAATAGAAAAGAAAGAAAAAATAAGAATTCAGTGAAGAAAATTGAAATAAATATATAAAGAATATTTATCCATTAATCACATACGTTTAAACAATTTTAGTAATTTTTCACTTTTTCTTAAAATACAATAAATAAAATCATCTTTTTGTCCAGAAGAGCTAGCTATTTGCTGGATCTTCATTCCATCTCAGTTAGTTGTTGGTTCTGCTTTTCGTGTAGCCCAGGAGTCTGCAACCTTAAACACCCAAAGAGCCACTTGGGCCTGTTTCCCACAGAAACCAAACAACAGGAGCCACAAAACCTGGATGGTCGTGGCCAACTCAACATCATTCAATCCCACCCAGTCACATGACACCTCCCCAGCAAAACCTACCCAGGTTTTGTGGCTTCCCGTGTTTTGTTTTCTATGGGAAATAGGGATCTCCCTCTCTCTGTCTCTCTCCCTCTCTATCTCCCTCTCTCATCTTTTTCTCTCTCATCTCTCCTCATCTCCCCTCCCTCTCATCTTTCTTTCTCTCATCTCTGTCTTTTTTCTCTCTATCACGCTCTCTCTCATTTCTCTGTCTCTTTCTGTCTCTCTCATCTTTTTCTCTCGGTCTCCCCACTCTCTCTGTGTGTCTCTAATGTCTGTCTGTGTGTGTATGTGTATTTGTGTGTGTATCGCTCTCTCGCTCCCTGTCTCTGTGTCTCTTCTCACTCTCTCAGAAAGCCCTGTGTGCTCTCCTTGGGGCTTTTCGTTACCCATTTTTCTTTCTTCTTTCTTTAGAAATCCAGGCTGGCTGAGGAATGAGCACAACCCATGACACAGGCTTCCCTCCTCCTCCCCCTCGTCCTCTAGTGTGCATTCTCCTGGCCCCACCACAGCTGGCCAGGGGGGTCACAAGAAGAGGAGGGGGAAGAGGAGGGAAGCCTCCGCTGTGGGTTGTGCTCATTCCTCAGCCAGCCCGGATTTCCAAAAGAAAGAAAGAAAAACAGATAGTAAAGAGCCTGAGAGCACGCAGGGCTTTCCGGGAGAGTGAGAAGAGACACAGAGATAGGGAACGAGAGAGATGCGAGAGGGAGGGAGGGAGAGAGAGAGAGAGCGGGGGGAGTGTAAGAGAGAGAGGGAGGAAGGAAGGAAGGAGGGAGAGTGGCCGAATTGAGCTGAATCTCTCTCTCTCTCTC